>QLTV01002279.1:3166513-3236080 GCA_003457575.1 Thermophis baileyi
CCTCCCTCAACACCCCCCTCTCCCCCCTCCCTCCCTCCCTCCCTCTCTCTCTCTCTCTCTTGGATAGGATTTTGTATTCACACAAGATTAAAATTAGGATTCATCTGGATAGTGTTAAAATTAGTATAACCAAGGTTAATTTACAGCAGCAGTTAATGAGGCCCTTCCCCTACTTCAACATTTCAAAAAATTCTTACCTTACCTAAGACAAAAATGATTAGCTTCTCTTTTAAAAAATGGCTATGTCACCATCAAGTGGCAACTACCAAGGCAATATATGGCAAAGCCTTAAAAGCTACTCTACAAAATGCATTTGAAATGTTAAAGAGGAGAGAAAGTTGAGAAAGAATTTTTTTCATATCCTTGGCATGGTGAATGCTGGCTGCATCCCACACCACCATGCCTCTTTGGCCACCTTTCACAACAAGTGTGAGCATTAGCTCCACCCACTTCCTGATTGCTAAGTCCTCGCTTAACGACCGCACCGGCTGCTGCTCGCTTCCAATTGGCTAAGGCAAAAGCACCAGCCGGCGGGAAAAGCAAGCGTCGGGATTGGCTAAGCGCTTGCCAGCCTGGCTATAAAAGGAGCTGTCAAAGCCGCTTAGCCCCGCTGTTCACTAAAAGGTGCTGAATAAAGGTTCCTGTGTTTCTGACAAGCCTGGTGTCTGCCTGAGTTCCTGACAGCCACCCCTGCAACACTTCAGCAACAGATTGTATTAATTTTATCCAGAATTTCTTTGAAACATTAGACTTAGAATTTATTTGAACAAGGCATGGCTCTCTGGAATGTGTCTCTTTTCCTTTCAATTATGATCTGGTTCAGGTTCCCCACATATGTATGTACAATAATTCATTTCCTAGGTAGGTTGGCCCCTATTTATCTGATGTTAAATAGAATGTCCTAGACACCTGGGCTGTGGCATTATATAGACTAAAGCCAGAAATATAGCTTTTGGGGAGGTACAAAGTTAGCTAGCTGAAACGAGCAAATTTAGGCATGGGCTAGCAAGCAGCAGCAGATATGGGCCCAGGTTGAAAAAAAAACCATGCTATTCAACTAAGAGCAATTAAAGATGCTTGCAGTGTCTGCTCCTCACCTTTTCAACTTGTATATATTGAAATAATACTAAGCAATATACAGAACACTCGCCTTAACTCTAGTACTGTTCTTACTTGAGAAAGTAAATAATTGCAAGTATTACCAAGCCAGGACTAGGCAGTTTTGTGCTTGTGTAAAGTTTCTTTGGGGCTTCCTGGTTTATTTGTCCCAGCAAAAAAACAACAAAAAAAACAACAACAGGCATGCAACAAAGCAGAACACCAATCTCCCCTCTCCTCTTTGTACTGTATTTCAGAAGTGAGCTGCCGCAGCCCCGTATTTTGCCTGATGTATGTGCACTTGTTCCTTCCCCGGCTTCACAAATGTGTTAAAAGTATATAAATTAGTCACCATCACTCCCTTTTGCAAACCTCCCACCACAACTATTTTATCAGAATGAATAACCTATCAAAAATCCCAGCATTCTCACTAGATTAAAAAGATTGCCCCCCCTCCTCCTCAAAATCTGGTACTTTTCAAGTCAGTGCTCAAATGTTTGTTTCTTAGCCCTCAACTGCATGGAATGCCTTTGAAGAACTTACCACAAAGTTCATCTGAACCATCAGGGCAATCTTGTTCTCCATTACAAAGCCATGAGAAAGGAATACACTTATCTCCACAAACAGCTTGCAAGGTGGCATTACAAGGTCTTCCATCTGGAAGAACAAAAGCACAGGATCAAAAACAGTCAGCCTAGACCAGGGGTCTCCAACCTTGGCAACTTTAAGACTTGTGGACTTCAACTCCCAGAGTTCCTCAGCCAGCTTTGGCTGAGGAACTCTGGGAGTTGAAGTCCACAAGTCTTAAAGTTGCCAAGGTTGGAGACCCCTGGCCTAGACCACATAACATTTCTGCCATGAGTACATGATTAAGAATGTTGCAGGAACTGGGTATGTCTAGTTTAATGAAAAGAAGGACTAGGGGAGACATGATAGCAGTGTTCCAATATCTCAGGGGTTGCCACAAAGAAGAGGGAGTCAAACTATTCTCCAAAGCACCCGAGGGTAGAACAAGAAACAATGGGTGGAAACTAATCAAGGAGAGAAGCAACTTAGAACTAAGGAGAAATTTCCTGACAATTAGAACAATTAATCAGTGGAACAGCTTGCCTCCAGATGTTGTGAATGCTCCAACATTGGAAGTTTTTAAGAAGATGTTGGATAACCATTTGTCTGAAGTGGTGTAGGGTTTCCTGCCTAAGCAGGGGGTTGGACTAGAAGACCTCCAAGGTCCCTTCCAACTCTGTTATTCTATTCTATTCTAATGTTTAAGAATCCATACTGAAATGTGACCCGATGGTCAATTAAATCCAGAGAATCACCATTTCCATGGTAACAATCCATTTTATTAATTAGTAAAATTAATAGTAGCTATTCTGACTCAGAATTATGTAAGTAACTATCCCCAAAGGTCTGGATGAAGAGACACTATAACTTGGGGAGTCCAATTCCAAATATTTCTATGCTGTTGTTTGGGCATAATGCTATTTGAAATGTATTTGGCCACACCTGGCCCTTCTTAAAGCAACCCTGCTTTTCCTGGAGGCACAGCTGCCTCCCATGCAAAACAAGGCCTCTGATTTAAGGTGATCTTAACAGGAGTTAACGTGGATGCACATCACACTCCAAATCAGAGTTTGTCCTTTGAATCAGGATTTCTGCAGCCATTGTTCTGAAAACCATCAATGCAGGAGGCATTCAAAAAAGATCTAAACAGCAAGCCCCATTAAAAAAAATTACTGAGTATTGTAATATCAGTTTAAACCAGAGATGTCCAACCCTGGCAAGTTTAAGACTTGTGGACTTCAACGCCTAGAATTCCCCAAGCAGCCATGCCAGCTGGGGATTTCTGGGAATTGAAGTCCACAAGCCTTAAAGTTGCCAAGTTTGGACATACCTGGTTTAAACCATTAAGTTAGAATGTGGTCCCTTTTTGATAGCTAAAATTAGGAAATTTACTTCCAAAGTCCCTTACCAATGAGCCCAACAAGCAGGGCTCTCCCAGCCAGAGTCCTCCAAAATTTCCAGAAGGGAGCCCTAAAAACAGACAAGAACTCACCCACCCAGCCTACTTTACCACTGAATTATATTCATGAACTAAAAGCTATACTGAAAAGACCCCAAAACACTAAAAAGCCAATAAAAAGCAAATATGCAGTTTGCAAGGAAGCTAGACATGTCCATGTAAGTTGAATGGTTCCTAAATCAACGATAACCCTGAACCTAACATGGTCACTACAGCACAGGTACATGAATATCAACTGAATCTTACACAAGTGAGGCTTACTCCCAATCACTGCTACTCCCAATGATTTTCTGCACTATTACCCTAAATTCCTTGATACCTATGAATGGCTGGAATGAAGTCAGCTTAATAAAAATAAAATAAAAAACCCTGCCATGATTTTAACCCTTTCCTCTACTTTAGTCATAATGATGGCTGACCTTCTGTCCAGGCCATATTTACCCACTATCCCTGACTGGTAGATTCTGCTTCTTTACCCCTCCTGGATAGATAAAAAGTAAAGACCATAACTTTACTCGCAGTAGGTTCCCACATTTGGGCTGGAAGGGGGGGGGAGGCAAAACTATCATTTTCCCCTGATTTAAATAAAATTAAAACAAGCAAGCATATCTTTTTACTGTTTCATCAATAAACTCCTGGGGGGGGGGATAAAGCCCATTGTTTCTTTGTATCGTTGTTTAAGTAAGCTATGATAAGCAGACTCCAAAAGAAGACACTCCATCCCAGGATACTTTCTCCCCCCAAAATAGGGAGAACACACAAAAAGACCCTTCTCACCTCCGCTGGGCGACAAGCGACCCCAGCCACTCAATGCAGCCAAAAACAGGAGAACACCGTGGAGCATAAAAAGCTCCATGACTGGGGAGAAAAAGCACAGCGAACCAGCGCTGTCTAGGACAAGCCGAGCAGGGGGTGAAGTTAAAAGAATAAATAATCCACAAACGGCAATCACGCAACGCCGCTTTGGGGAAGCTTTTATCGACCGCCCAAGTCCCATTGGGCTCAGCTGGGCGCCAATCAAACCGCTTTGGGTCCGGTTTCACTCAAGCTGCTGCTACCGACGCGCCCGCAAGAGGGCGTCGTCGTGCGCGGCAGTTGCCATCCTGCCCGCACTTAACGGGAATAAAAAACGGCGGGCGCTACCTGCGCGGTTTTTTTTTAACTTTTGAGTAAACGTGTATGGGAATCGCAGGGCGCTGAAGCCCTACCCGAGAGCCCTATTGAATTACTCGATAATATAAGGGCTAGCCAGATAACTTTGCGTTCTCACCTGCACGTTAATGTGCTTACCAGATCATTTACTTTCTGTGTAAGCGTGCATTTGCAATTCAAGCTTTGCAGAATTATAACACTCCGCCTGGCACTTATCATCTATAATACACTGCTTTTTAATTTGCTTTTCGTTTTTCTTCTTTAGTTAACTAAGTAGACTCCCCATTTGATCGCAGATGTTTGATATAAATGGTAGGGTTCCTTAAGGGAAGAATTGCTATTTTCTCCCCCCTCACTCCCAGGAGTAAATTTAATGGATCGCATCTGCAAAGATTCGGCTGTTGAACCCATTTTCTGGCTTGGGGGCACCAGAAGATGGAATTCCTTACCTAGAAGAATCTTGTCAATTACAGTTATTTTTAATGGCATGAAATCTGTGCCAGAAAACTGACATTGTCAACCACACACATACACCCAAAAAAAATAAATCTTAACTCTTTAACCATGCCATCTCAATTACAGACCAACTAGGTCTGGATTCACATAATACAATGCATTAATCTCCTGGGTTACATATCCCCAACACATTAGGCTAAAACAAGTGACTAGCTTGTGATTCAATGTTGTGTAAAATTAGCCAAAAAGCTGCTCCCCCACCCAGTGATCCTTTACAGCAGTGTTTCCCAACCTCAGCAACTTTAAGAAGTATGGATTTCAACTCCCAGAATCCCCCAGCCGGTGCTATCAGTGTTGTCAGTGGTAATGGATACAGATGTTACCAAAACCATAAAGCCAACTATTAAATAATTAAACTTCAGAAACTCCCCACCACCACCTCCCTACTTTCAAAAAGTAGTGAAAATGACTGTGTCTGAAACAATGTTTATATCTAGCTTAGGGCTTGAGAATTAGTGTTTTGTTTTCTTGTAATACCATCTTTTAAAAATGGATTGGGGATGTTGAACTAATGTTTCAAATTCATGTTTCAAAAAGATTACATCTGTCTCTTACTCACACACATACATAATTAAAGTAAATTGAATACATTGATAACTACTTTCACAACTTCATACAATTTTTATATTGTAATATAAAGACTGCCATAGCCATCCTAATAATAAATTGCCTTTTGTACATATTACGATTGCTTCTTGGTTACATTTATTATCTAAATTGTGTACTTGCACACCAGTAGCAAATGGAATTTAAAGGATATTTAAGCTATTTAAAAGCGATGTTCATCATAAAAATGTGCTTAAGGAATACAGCATTATTACTTAATTTTAGAAAATGGGTATATATTTTGCTATTATACTTGCAAGAAAAAGGAAACAAAATTGCAAATTCCAAATTTTAGAATGTATTTCTTTATTAAAATACAAAGCAATAGCAATAATAAAAATAAAGATTGATTTTTAAATAGATCACATACAACTATTTTACACATAGGGAATAGAAAAAAATTGCTCAATAGACACCTCTTTTCCCTCTGTCAAAAAAAAAAAAAAACCAATTTCAAAGACTGACAATGGACACATGCTAAAAATAAATTGTTGCAAGCAGGTTGCAGATTTATCCTTTCAATATTATATGATTTCTTTTAGCTATTCTGCACGCACAAAGCATCCAGGATCTTTAATTTCTTGGTAACTTTCAAATGCAGGGAATATACAGGTAGTCCTTAACTTAACAATCATTCTTTTAGCAACTATTCAAAGTTGCGATGGTATAGAACAAAGTGATGAGAAATCCTTAGATCACGGGTGTCAAACTCGCCGTGTCACATTGCCATCATGTGACATTTCATGATGTTTTTCCCATTTGCAGAGCTGGGGTGGGTGTGGCCTGCATGTGACGCATCCGGCCCACGGGTCGCCAGTTTGACACCCCTGCCTTAGATCAGTGGTCACCAACAGGTGGTCCGTGAGAAAATTTTGGTGGTTCCCAGAGAAATCTTTGCATTTCTCTCTAGGAGCCCAGCCGAAGTTCCCGCGCCGCTCGCGCTTCAGCACTGACTCCCAGGGACAGGATGGGGTCCTTCAGGCAGTTAGCTTGGCCACCTGTTAGTGGAGAGAAACGCCCGGGGTCAACCCTAGCTTTGCTGTCCATTGCATCTAGAAATCTCAAATGTGGCCAAGAATGAACGTTTCTCTTGTAGCCAGCCCGGACGCTAGATCGGCCCCCTGCAAACTCTCGTCTCTCAAGGAGCGCTCGCTGAAGTGGCTCGGAAAACTTCGCCCAGGTTCCTCGAGAGACGAGAGTTTGAAGGGGGCTGATCTAGCATCCGCAATGGACAGCAAAGCTAGGGTTGACTCCGGCTGCTTCTCTCTGCTGTAGTGCTTCCCAGACGCAGTTTACCGCTCCGAGCCCCAAGCGGCAGGAGACGAGGGCTGCCTTGGCACCACCAGCTGGTGCAAATATACCGTGGTGAAGGCGAATGCTGATGCTGCGCAAATGTAAGTAGCGCTTTGCTCCCGCACCTTCCAGCCATCGCCACCGCCCCCCCGCCACCGCAACAGCACCATTACCTCATTCTGGCCGGCGAGGGCTGTGCTCCTTTTTGCACATTGCACCACCTGCAAAGTTGCACATTGCACGTGCCACCCCCTATGGCAGAGATTTCCAGCCCCACCACAGGCTGGTCCCATATTCCAGAACTGTAGTAGTCACAGGACTGGCCCTTTGGTCATCTCCTCCACCCAGTGCTCCGGAATGACCAAAGGGCCAGTCCTGTGACTATTACAGCTCTGGAATATGGGACTGACTTTCCCACCAACATCAGCAAGCCACTGTCAGTCTGCCCGTCTTCGTTTTCCTTCACTCAGATTGACCAAGCTTCTTGAGAGAAGGAACACAAAAGAGGTTTCCAGGCTGTGTGCCTGGACCAGGCACTTTCTCTCGGGCCTCCCACCCAGAGGCCTCGCAGAAGCAGACAGGTAGGCCCGAAAGGCAGCTGAGCCTCCCCCCCCCCAGTGGTCCGCAGGATTTAAAATTATGAATTTGGTGGTCCCTGAGGTCCAAAAGGTTGGAGACAGAGGCCTTAGATCATGTGATCAAAATTCAGATGTTTGGCAGATGGCATGTATTTATGACAGTTGCAGTGTCCCAGGGTCATGTAATGGCCTTTTGCAACCTTCCCAGCTGGTTTCTGAGAAGCAAAGTGTATTTTAAGAATTGCTGCAACAAAGTTCGATTGATCTAAGATGATAATAAGACTCCGGATTTGCATCTTTTGGTCCCCCAACAGAATTTATCATTTTTAATTCTATTAGATTCTTCCCATAAACTTTTTCATGGGATCAAAACTCTTTTCGGTCCAATGTATTCTTGAAGACTTAAGGGCAGTAATTGTAGCTAATGCCTGGCCCAATTAACCCTTTACACAATGGGAAAATAATACTGTTCAGGGACATGACATAGCCATTAAACAAAAAAATTGTGATCCATCTGTGATCCCAGCACCACCAGAGGTGGGTTCCTCCCGGTTTGGACCGGATCGCCTGAACCAGTAGCGACCCACTGGTGACATCACAGTGATGTCACGGATCCAGTTCGGTTGGTGCCGGTCCGTGGGCGCCGCCATCTTTTTTTTTTTGAATTTTTTTTTATTTTTTTTCTGGGTTTTTTTTCTTCTGTGCATGTGCAGAAGCCAAGTTTCCGGCACTGCACATGCGTCGCCATCTTGTTTTTTAAAAAAATTTCTGATTTTTCGACACTGCGCATGCGCACACGTGCAAAGCACGCCCCCGCCCACGCGGCGCAGCCACGTGGCGTGGGAGGAAATGAACCGGCAGCGAGGTAAGTTAGAACCCACCCCTGAGCACCACCAATCCCTGACCCCTCCTTCTTCTGATATGTGTTTCAACAGATCTTAGTCTGTGAACAGCAAACAAGCTGGAACTGCAACTATATTGAAGGTTTGAAAGAATTGCCTGTTAATCGAGCTTGTGAAATGATAGGAAATTGAGGGAAGATTGAACGCAACATTTTGGCAGGAATGTCATCTGGATTCTCTGGGGCTAAGTAAATGAAGCTAGGGAACAAAGTGTCTTGCCAAACAGTAATGGATCCTATCAGGATTAGAATGCAAACTGTTCCATGTTTCTAGTCATATATGTCCTTGCAGTGTACAGTTCATTCCATGGCTGAGGAACGTGAATATCCAGTTCCAAAAATCTAATATATCATACTAAACATCAGCCACATTCTTGGGTAAAGGAACAGGGGTGAAATGCTCCCGGTTCGGCCTGGTCCGGGCGTACCCGTAGCACCGCCTGCCAGTGGTTCGGAGAACCGGTAGTGACGGCAGCACGAGGCTCCGCCCACTCGCCCGGATGCCACCATTTTGGGTTTTTTTTACCCTCTGCGCATGCGCAAAGCATTCTGCGCATGCGCAGAGGGTGAAAAAGCCTGTTCGGTTGGGAAGAGCGCTTCCAAACCGGTAGGGGAGGTAAGTAGATTTCATCACTGGTAAGGAATCTTCTGATAAAACAAAGGTTGCTCTCATACGTAAGCACATGTTGCTTTAATCAATGAAAAGGAAATGGCAGAAGCTTTACAATACAAACTGGTCTCAGAAGTTGGGCAGGGTTTAGCTAGATTTCTACTGAAATGCAGCTGAGTATATCTCCTGTCCTACTGGATATCACTTTTAATAGAATCAGCATCAGAAAGATACATGACTTTATAATACACTGTACACATTTTCAAAGCATATTCACCTTTTCTTCTAATGAATGCTTGAGAAGAGTATGGAGTGGCTGAGTACAGCCACCTGGAGTATTTACAGAGCAATGTCTGCAGGTTTATTCAAATGTAGATTTGATTGACTTCGCCGGTTTTCACTCCCAGGTAGGTAGAGAATTGTTTTCAGAACAATCTTTCTTAGGAATATATTATATATGAACCTTTTCAAATAAAATAATCTATGGAATTAGTACTATCAAATTGAGATTAGGGTTAAATATTAAGGCTTTTGGATATTGCAGTGAAATATTCTGAATACTGAACCCAGTGGGTTTACATGTATGTACTGTATATCTAGATGTCAACAGCTTAGTTTCTGGCAATGGAGTAATTAAGCATCAATTTTGATTGCAAACATGTGAAATCTGACTGGTTTACCACTTGTGAGAACCTGCATTTGCAGGCCCTCCTTGGTTGCTCAAATTTAAAGAAACAAGATCAGGATTTGGGTTTGAATTTTCCTTCTAATGAGACAAAAAGAACCTTTGAAGTTGCACAGAATGCTGGATCATTTTTAGGCATAACATTTTTGAGCTGTCTGTGATGGAGTTGATATTGAATCTATCCAGAATGGACACGGAATTTTTTTCCAGGAGAAATGCAAAAGATTTCTGCAAAATTTAGACTGACTCCTCAGACAGATTCTAATGTTCCAATTATAGTCTAAAAGGTACACATTGCCCTGCTAACCTAACTCCACCTCTTCATGGGGCTTCTTTATCTTAATTGTGAGATTAGCCTGCTTGAGTTCCTCCTTCCCTGGCCATAACTTGCCCTGTTTGATTTGAATCCAACAGCAGCCATATGCACAAACATGGACAGTTGACCCCAAGGTGGCTTTTGCACTCCAAGCCATTCCAAATGAATCGCCTTTCACGTCAGCTTCAGCAGGACTATCAATAATGAAAAATTATGGCTGTTGCAGTCCAAATGAACAGAAGGAACACAGGGTGGGAAGTGCCATCTGGAGAGACTTCTGAACTGCAATTATAAGTAACAGTTCAGAGATACTGACTGGCGTATCAGCAGTCTTGAGCTTCAGTGGAATGAATATGAACCGTAAGGGGGTTTTCATTCTGAAAGAAGCAAATGAAAAGTTACTCTTTTATAAAAATGTATAAAATATAACACTAAGGTGTGAGACTCTTTGTCTGTTGTTTCCTACCATTGCAAATTGACCACAAATTGTAATCAGTGGAGACAATGTATTAATGCTCCCTTGCAGACAGGAACCTACCTCTTAGGCAAGACCACTATCAGTAAAAAAGAAACATCCCCCAAGGTGAAAATTAAAAGTAAACATGAAAAGATAGTTGGTGTTAAACAGGAAATGTCAAGATGACCCTTTAGAGAGTAAATAACTTAGAAGAACCAAGGGGAGTTGGGAGGGCTTCTGAGGCGTGGTATGCATGGTGTAGGGGTATAAAATGTATAACCTGAAAACTGCTTTTTGCGCTCTTTGAAAATCCATTTGGGGAGGGTCTAAGAGGCCGCGCTTGCAACCGCTTTTTCAATTTTTCTTCAATAAAACTTTGATTCGTGAACCAGACTTGTCTTCGCATTGTGAGTATACAATTTGGGGGAGGTCTTACATCTCACAATTCTAATTTTTGTTGCAGATGCCAAAAAAGTCCCCTCCATTTGTTCTTTCCAACTGTCCGTATCTTCCTTTTCCTGTTCAAATATCTGGTTCAAATATCTGGTAACCCAGACTAGGAGGCAGCTTTTGCTGCTCCTGCATCCTGCCCTTGACTTCCTATTTTTTCCAAGTTTGTTTCCCACTAGATGGCGTCTCCAACCAAAACAATCTAGAAACTGAAAATGAATGGGATGAAACTGAAACTGATGGGATCCTCAGCTCTTGCTTGCTTTTAAAACTTGTTCCTATTCCTATTTGATAAAATTTCACTTCCTCTTAAGAGACATCAAGCAAGATGACACACAATAAACATAGCCACACATACAGGTGGTCCTCGACTTACAACTATTTGTTTAGTGACTGTTCAAAGTTCAGTGGCACTGAAAAAAGTGGCTTACAAATTGGTCCCCACACTTACCACTATTGCAGCGGTCACCTGAGCAGCGTTTGGGTGCTTGGCAACTGGCACGTGTTTATGACTGTTGCAGCGTCCCAGCATCATTTGATCACCCTTGTGATCTTTCCGGCTGTCTCCCAACAAGCAAAGTCAATGGGGGAAGCTGGATTCGCTTAATGACCATATGATTTACTTAACTGCAGTGATTCACTTAAGAGCTGAGGTAAAAAAATATTGTAAAATTGGGCATGGCTCACTTAACAACTGCTTTGCTTAGCAACAGGAATTCTGGTTCCAATTGTGGTCATACGTTGAGGACTATCTGTGGTCCTATAACTGTAGCATATTTATTATTATTATTATGTACACAGCAACGTGAAATTATACCTGCCAGTTCTTTAGCTGGTGTTGGCCTTCATTTGCATCAAGTTCTTCCCAAGAACCTAGGAAGTTGTAATGTATCAGTATATCTATACATCCAAGCACTGTGACTTTTGTAATTGACAGATGGAAATGTTGTCAATGCACAGTTTTTATAAGTGTTGTCCAAGGATTTTTGGTATGATAATCAGTGTACCAATAAATACTGGGATGATTACTGCCAACTTATGCTATAATCTTTCAACTTCAATTTTCAGATGTTTATACTTTGTGATCTCCAATTCTTTGTCTTCTATTCTATTCTGCTTTAGTCTTTAGTTCAGACTAAAGTCCTCTCACCTGACTCTGATAATAGATAAACTAATAACTAATGAAGCAATGATAATGGATCAGGCTGAATGTCCTTTTGTATACTGTTGATAAGGTAAAGAGTTTTCTTTCTGAACATCCCAGAATGGAAAGCCAATTATAAGTCAGCGTAACAGAAAAGCAACAACTTAGCTGTTTATGGCAAATGCTGATCTGGAGCTACCCTCTGTTGTTGTGTTTATATGCTTTTCTTCCTTTCGTAAATTTGTTAAAAGAAATACAGAATGCTGAGGAGTTTGTGCCAAGGCAAGCTGATGGGGTTGCCATATTGTTGGGACTGTCTCCTGCTTTGCATAACCCAAGACAATGCCGCAGATCGATGTAAGAAAAGATTTGGTGAACGTCCAAAAACCACCAATTAAATCTGAATGTGTGCCAGTCACTAAGAAGTGAATACTTAATGCCAAGCTATCAGTACAAATCCCAGCCCATATTAATGGGAGGAGTAGAGAGAGAGATGCCAACTTGCTTTAAAATGGGCAACAGAGAACAGATGGAAAGCTGAAGCACAAAAACAAATAAGCACAATTTTTTACTGGAAAGTCCTTGACTTGAAAGCAACTTCTGACTTCCACACAGCTTCCCACTTCCTGCTCTAAATATGTCTGGTTTTGTTGATGGAAAAAACCCATTCTTATGGCTTAGGAAGATGCTGATGGAACTGAATTCCTGCGTGAGTTATGCAACAAGATTTCTGGAACTGGCAAAGTATCTGAAATTATTGATGTGATACTATTCTAGGAAGATGCCCCAAAGCTATTTCTCTGTCAGGGCCAAATGAGGTTATAGAACAGCCACATCCACATGACACAAGTGTTGAGGTTCTTGTTTCAGGTTAAGAGGAAGGCAGCAAAGGCAGCTGAGTTGGTGGGATTATTGTATGTGTACTGTAAAAGGTTCCGAAGCTTTTTATTCAAGATTACTAGCCCAAAGTCATGAATGTCCATTCAGAATGAACTTGTATTGAATTCCTTTGGATTCAGACCCAGGGGACATCAGGTCCTAGGGGTAGTTTTCCCTGCTCACAATGGCCCTTATAAGAGAAGGAACTATCTATTAATACCATGCATTCTTATGATTTGTAGGACTCATTCCTGCCAGCTCATTTCCTTGTTTAGTTTCCTGGACCCTGTGTGAAGAAACACCACAGTTTGGCATTTGTTTCCTTTGTGTCATCAAGTTGTCCTATATGTGATAAGCCAATATGAAAATGTAATTGCCTCCTTAGATTCAGTAACTATTCAGCTGCAATTACTGCAGTCAAATACTTACTGTAATTGGTGATCAGTCTCTCACATCAGTGTATAGAAAGGTTGGCCTATTCTTTCATGCCAAACTCCTTCAGTTTAGTGACATTTGAGGGTTTTCTAGCATGAACCTCTGGTTTCCTGGTTCTGCTATAATAGGTGGTCTAGGTCTGGACTTTGACAATGGCCATTCCAAAGCACTGAATTTGTTTTCCATCCATTCTTTGTCTTTGGAATCACTGTCTTGCTCCATAGCTCACACTTGTGCTTCAGCTATTTTAAAGATGGCATGATTGCCGCTTGTAGATTTTTCTACAAGAATTCATGGTTGTCCAGGTTCTCAGAAACCAAATATGTCGTTTCTGCCAGATACAATAACCTCCAACATTCCTTCAAATTTTTGGCAAAACTTGAAGTAAGTGTCAATGATCTATTTATTGTTTTATAGCTTCCATTCCACTACAGAGCCACAGTGGCACAGTGGCTAAAATGCAGTACTGCAGGCTACTATTGAAGTCTGGCAGTTCGAGGCTGATCGGCTCAAGGTTGACTCAGCCTTCCATCCTTCCAAGGTGGGTAAAATGAGGAGCCAGATTGTTGGGGGCAATAGGCTGACTCTGTAAACTGCTTAGAGAGGGCTATAAAGCACTGTGAAGTGGTATATAAGTCTAAGTGTTATTGCTACAATACTCTCCTATAAGTATCATTTTGCCAGTGCTTTTGTAAATGAGGGAATAGTGAATACTGATTTTAGCCAAGTTGAGACAGGCGTGGAGATCCCTAGATGTTGTTCTGAGATATTTTGTGTTTTCTTGGGTAATCAATCGTATGTTGTACTTTCTGAGTGAATTTGACAAGGCAGACATTCCAGGAAATCATTTACTATATTATTTTCGCAAATCTTTTCCATTCCCAGACTCTGTGATATACAGTACTGCAGATTGGTAGTGTCCCAGAAATTTAGAAATGGATTTGTAGCCTTTTCCAAACTGGTGGGCATATATGATATTTTAGAGAAATTTTTTTTCTTGATATTAGAGTTTGTATGCATAGAATCTATGGTGAAAACTTTACTGTAAAGAAGGGAGCCAATTTATGCCTTGTACAATTTGCGTCTTGGCAGGGCTGGTTATTCTTTTAATTCAGTTGATTGAACTAGAAAGTTGATTACATTGTCACATTGGCAGACCACAGTTTGGACTCTTCTTTATGAAACAAGCATGGTGTTATTCAGGCTCTCCTTGCATATCAGGAAGACCCAAATAAATCTCTGATAATGTTAATTTGTAAAGATACATAAACATTTAAAAAATCCAAAATGCAGTTAATACTATGTATTTTCTTTAGGTTGTAATTTTAGACAGCATTGAGGATAATTGAGATTTGCTTTGGGAAATGTTTGCATTTCAGAATCAGAATAGAATAGAGCTGGAATGGACCTTGGAGGTCTTCTAGTCCAGCCCCCTGCTCAAGCAGGAGATCCTATATCATTTCAGACAAGGGACTGTCCAGTCTCTTCTTAAAAACCTCCAGGGATGAAGCACCCACAATGTCTGAAGGCAAGCTCTTTCACTTGTTAATTGTCCTCACTGTTAGGAAGTTTCTCCTTAATTCCAGATTTCTCCTTAATTCTCCTTGATTAGTTTCCATCAGTTGTTTCTTGTCCTGCCCTCTGGTGCTTTGGAAAATCAATTGACCCCCTCCTTTTAGTGGCAGCCTCTCAAATACTGGAATACTGCTATCACGTCGTCCCCCCCCCCCCCAGTTCCTCTTTTCTCCGGACTAGCCAAACCCAAATCCTGCAACCGTTCTTCAAATGTTTGAGTCTCCAGGCCTTTAACCATCTTAGTTGCTCTTCTTTGCCCTTTTTCCAAAGTCTCAACATCTGTTTTGTAATGAGGTAACCAAAACTGGATGCAGTATTCCAGGTGAGGTCTTACTAAGGCTTTATCTACTTTGATCTACTGTAGGTTTGTTTACTGCAAGTAACTTCATTAGCCAGACAAGAAGAATGTGATTTAATACAGCAGCCCCCAACCTTTTGGACTCCAGAGAGAGGTTTTTCCATGCACCAGAGGGGGTGTGGTTTTGTGTGCTGCCTGCATCCGGTGGATAAGGCTTCGCTTGTTTGCGTGGCCCAGTTTCTGGCATGCCAGGGACCAGTGCCAAACCAGGAGTTGGGGACCCCTAATTTAGTAGTTGAATTCATAATGTTAGTTTCAATATAATGTATTGATTAAGAAGAGAAGCACTATCTCTAATGATGGGGTTTGCACAATATTAAGGTGCTTCCTAACATACATCTGAAATTGTTTTTCTTTCATCGTCAATTTTACCTAGCTTTAAAAAAAGTGAAATAAAAATCAATTAACTTGGTCTGTACCTGTCTATGTATCATTGGATTTTTCTTGATTTATTGTACTGCTGAAAAAACATAAATATTTGTTTTTGTTTATAGCATTTTACCCAAGTCTTTCAGCAAAGGGGCATCTAGAGTTGGTTCTAAATATCAGTAGTAAGATAAGCACTGTGCTGGTTTGCATTCTAAAATACAGATGAGAAAAAAGAGACAGGAAGGGAGGAAGGAAACAAAATTGTAGCTCATGCTCCAGATTGGGAAGGGACAATTTAAGGTTTTTAACAGAATGGTTGCCAACTAAGCAACAATTAAATTTGAGGAATGGCTAAGGCAGCCGCTCTGTAGTCTCAGCAGTGATGGAATAGCCCTGCTTCATTTTGGCAATTTGAAGGAATTCAGACTGCACAGGCTGGAAATCACATGGTTTTGGATACTTCCCTATCAAAAAAAATTAAAAAAAAGGAAAACAAATGTTAGGAAGATTTTCCAAGACATGCAATTTCAGCACTGGCTGGGAATTTTGCAGCTGTTACTCCCTGCGGGTTTGAAGGAATCCAACTGGGAATGGCTATGCTGTTTTTTCTATGGAATCAAAGAGGCTCTTATCTGTAAACATAAATAGCTCAAACAACAGTTTTACCATTTGATGTGAATTGTCAATCCAAAATATACAGAGCTCTGAATCTCCATTTTGCAGACGCCCCACCCCTCAAAGGAGATGTCTCATCCATCCATCTTTCTTGTGTATTCATTGAGTTTCTCCGCTGGGTAACTTCTGTTGGCTGTAACTTGTTTCCCTAATTTTATTCTGAAGCTTTATTCCAACAATGTAAATTTGCTGACTCTTAGACTGATTTTGGTGCCAATGACAAGTATTTTCCCCCTGTACTGCTCCCTTTTAATTTTCCCCCCAATTGCAGAATATCCTCACTTTCAACATGCCTAGCCTTTGCTCAGGGCTAATAATGGCCAATCTTACTTCAATTCTTTAACCTCTCTGCTTTCTAGACTTTTTATTGTCCATGCAATTCCCTCAACATTCTTTCCAATTTGTCAATGTCCTTTTTGAATTGAAGCATGGGGCTGGGATTATGTTCAGCTGCACAATGAAGCATTTATTACACATAGTGTTGTGAATTTGGCTGGCTTGATCACTGTGAATGGATGCTCAGGGCCCTTAACAAAAGAATTTTAATGCTCGTTTAATGACTCTGGATGGTCCCCTGATGAACCGTTCACCTGCTGGGTAGAATCACAGATGTGTGCTCTGTAGGGTACCTATGAAAGAAACAGCAGTGGTGAAGCTTTGAAAAAATAGGTGGAGAAGTTTTGTAGGAAAAAGAGGGGAAATTAGAAAGTATAAATCCTAGTTGGATTAAAATAAAATTGCTAGTGTGAAAAGTTTGGAACTTTGTGCCTGTGAAAATAAGAAATGTGTTAGAATATTAGAATGTTAGAATAGGAGCTGAGGTGGCACAGTGGTTAGAGTGCAGCACTGCTTTAGCTACTTCAGCTGACTGCTAGCTGCAGTTCAGCGGTTCAAATCTCACCGGCTCAAGGTTGACTCAGCCTTCCATCCTTCTGAGGTGGGTAAAATGAGGACCCAGATTGTTGGGGGCAATATGCTAACTCTGTAAACCGCTTAGAGAGGGCTGTAAAGCACTATGAAGCGGTATATAAGTCTAACTGCTATTGCTATATTAAGCATTTTGCCCACAGTGACTGAGCTTCTATATTATGATAAACCATATTATGGTTTAGTTTGTTTTAGTCTTAATGTGTTCTGTGCATCAACCATTATAGCTTAGTGTGCTTAGAACATTTTTATGACATAGTATTAGAACATTTTATTTGAGCGTTTATACTTTTATCAAGGATCAGAAACCATGTCTCTTTTTATTTTACTCTAAGATTAGTTGGTTGTCTTACACTTCATTGTTCACAGAACTTGAAAGTTGTTTACCCAGGGAAGTGAGATAAGGCGGACATCCTAAGGACAGATAAGGTGCACATTCCAAGGATTCTCCTTACATAATTATTGTCAGAAAACTTAAGAGAACTCGGCAAGGAAGGTAATTACTTATATGGAATGGTGTGAAGAGGGAAATGAATTACTGAATAGGGAGTTGGTATTGTATGGGAGTGGTTCATTGTAATGTATGTAAACAATGCTGAATAGAGGGGGCCTAACAGCTTGCTGTCATTGCTCTTGGGTGAAGAATAAGGAATTTAATTCATGCATCTACCTGTTTCCTTGATCCCAGACCAGAAATGAATTTGAATCCCAGACCTTGATCCCAGACCAGAAATGAATATTCCAGCAGTGTCATGCTCAGGTTGTGCAGTGATGTTCAAAACATAGTTTATTAACCAAGACTGAGGGTTGTGTGTGGATGCAGCAATGTTGCTTGTCTTATTATAGAAGCTTTTAAAATGGACAGAGAGGGAGGGAAGGATGAGGTAGAATATAGGAAATCATGTCTCTGCCCTCTCTAGCTAGTAACTGGACAAAAGCCTCTCCATTATCACAGATTCCAAGTCAGCTTTCAAAGGAATTAAAAAGCTTTATCATTCTAAAAACCTTTCTAATGTGTAGCATCCTCTTGTTCAGGCTGCTAATGACTTATGAATGAGCTACCCATTACAAAGTCTTTTATTGTACATACACTTTAAAAATAGTAGGACCTAAAGGCCACTAGCTGTAGCTACCCACTATGGTGTTTTGTTTCCAATCTGATACTTTGGTGTAATTATTTAATGCAATTTTTACTCCAAAAGATCAAAGGGGCCTGAAATTAGTTTTACTTGGGTATCTGCAATTTCAGTAACTACAGAATACTGTACAAATATTAACAGTCATTAAAAAGCTCTGGCCACAGCAAGAAAAGGTTGAGTGATTTCCATCATAAAATTGTGCAGAAAATGAGACCATCAATCCCTCTTAGAGAAGGGAACAAATCAATTGCAATTTCTTTTGTCTTAAGCAACTCTTTTTCCTGGAGACAGATTCCCTCCAGACCACAATGTTGGCTCTCCTGCGATGGATTGGATATTGTAGCTGTTGTTGGGAACTTTTGCTTTGTTTATGATGGTTTCTATTTAAATCTTCCACTGCTTTTTGTTGTGTTCATTCAGAGCCTTGCTGGATTTCGGGGCATATCATCATTTTAGCCATTGTCCATCCACTGCAGGATGAAGGCCTCTTCCGCATGTTTCTAACCAATTTGGTCGTGAGCTTTTTTTTGCCAATTGGGCCTGCAAAACTTGGTGATGTCATTGATCCATCTTATTTTATGTCTCTTTCATGGATGCTTTTTATCAATGGGATCCATTCTATAACCTTGGTCCACCTCCCATCAATAATTCTTCCATGTGACCAGCCCATTTCCATTTAAATTCTTTTAGTCTCTTGATAATATCATATACTTTTGTTTGTTCTCTAATCCATGTGCAGGTCTTTCTATCTTGTCTTGTAATGCCAAGCATGTATCTTTCCATGGTTCTTTGTACCACGCTTAGCTTTTGTATTGATTGTGAGTTAGTGTCCATGTTTCACTGGCATATGCTAGATCAGGTAGCACACACTGATCGAAAACTTTTAGCTTCAGGCATAGGGGGAGGTTGTTCTTGAAAATTATGCTTAGCTTGCCAAATGCCTGCCAACCACATTTAACACACCATTCAATTTCCTTTATTGTATCACCTTCCATTGAGATCCGTTGGCCAAGGTATATGTAGTGGTCCACTACATCTAGTTCAGATATATATTTTTTTCTTTCTTTGGTGAATTTATTAAAAATAGCCTGGCTCTTTTTCAGGTTTATTTTTAAGTCAAATAGTTTTCCTGCATTGTGCAGCTCTTGTAGCTCTTCTGGGTCTTGTGAGAAGGGAACAACATCATCTGCGAATCTTAAGTGATTTAAATAGGCGCCATTGATTTTTATTCCATCTTTTGCCCAATGTAGTCTGCAAAATACTTTTTCAAGGCAGGCTGAGAAAAGGATAGGTGATATTGCATCACCTTCTCATGCACCTCTTCTATGTTGATTTCCACTTTAAGATCATTAAGGCAAATTGTTGCCATTGTTTTTTCATATATTGATTGTAGTAAGTTTATGTAAAGCAGTGTCTAAGCCTTGGTTGAGCAATGCCTTAATTATTGCTTGATGGAATACTGAGCCAAACACCTTTTGGTAGTCAATGAAAGCCATGCACAGAGGTATGGTGTACTTGTAGTGCCTTTCAATGACTTGCTGAACAAGCTGGATGTGATCCATTGTGCTGTAGCCACTTCTGAACCCTGCCTGTTCCTTTGGCTGTACATCATTTAATGTTCCCAATATTCTTTTTGTTATTATCTTGGTGAAAACCTTGTAGATGACTGAAAGAAGGCTTATTGGGCGATAGTTCTTTAAATCATCTTGAGTCCCATTCTTGTGCATAAGAATCACTTCAGCATTTTTCCATGCATCGGGGAGTTTTCTTCTCTGAGGCATTTTGAGTATAGTTTTGCTAGTATCTTGTGTAAACTGTGATCACCAGCTTTCAGAATTTCAACTGTAACATAGTAATTTCCTGAAGCTTTGCCATTTTTAATTGATTTTATGGCACTTGATATTTCCTCCACTAGAATATCTGGCATTTCCTCTTTCATGGGTGTTGTTACTTTTGAGTGATCTTGATCTTTGTATAGCTCTGAATAGAATTTTCCAATTATTTCTAACATTTCCTGTCTTGTTCTACACACAGAGCCATCTTCCTGTTTTAATGCAAAAAACCTTCTTTCTTGTATTTATAAGCTTGCATTTTGCTCTATTAATCCTTTTGTTTTCTTCAATTGCCTTTTTCACAAGCTTCAAATTAAACTGACGTGTTTCTTCTTGGATACGTTTTCTTATGGTCTTGCAAAGTTCAATGTACTCCAATTTATTAGTGAAGCTTCCAGTATTCTTCATTGTCCATCGTTTTTCATTAAATCAATAGTTTCATCAGAGACAGTGTTCTTCCGGCAGTGCTATAGATGCAGCAGATTCAAGGATGTTTTTGACTATTTGTTCATTTTGTTCTGTAATGTTCATTTCTTCCAAATGTTGCAATAGAGTAAAGCGATTTGATAGATTAATCTCAAAATCGCTGTTCTCCTCTGTGGCATATGAATAATAAGTGAATAAATAAATACATCCAAACTTTATTGTGGATTTAGGCTAGTATCAAATAAAATAACCATTATCTGCAGTGATAGACATCCAAATATTTTAATCCGGGTATATCAAAGTTACTCAGGCTTTTTCCTTAGAAGTCATCTTGCTACCACTCACCTTTACAAATAGCACACACAATTTTGCAACCAATAGGTGATTTTAGAGTTTCAACTTGCTAACAGTTAATTTGTGAGAGCCAATTTGGTGTCGTGGTTAAGGCATCAGGCTAGAAATCAGGAGACTGTAAGATCTAATCCTACCTTAGGCATGAAGCCAGCTGAGTGATTTTGGGCCACTCGTTTTCTCTCAGCCCTAGGAAGGAAGCAATGGCAAAATACTCCTGAAAATCTTGCCAAGAAAACTGCAGGGATTTGTCCAGGCAGCGGCCAGGAATCAACTGGAAGGCACACACAAAAAAGCTGTTCATTTAAATAAAATCTATTTGAATACTCAGGGGGGGGGGAAGGTTGCTAACAGTGAGGGATGACTGCTAAGCATTCCTTCCATGGAATAAAACAGAAAAAGAGGTATGCTCTTTTGAATGGACAATTTATTTACAGAGGAGAGGACTTGCATCCCTAATTCAAATGAATCAGCCTGGTGACCTGATGGGATTTTTCCTTCTGTGATGGATTCCTGTGTGTCTGGCATTAGTGCTTAAAAGTAGCACATAGCAATTTAATAACTTGCTCAACAGCTCCAGATGCCAACACCATCCCCCTTTCCATCTGTTTCCATTAGTTGGACAGGGTCAAGTTGCTGGTTCAGAAAATCAAATTCTGATTGGCACATTGGCAGGGATCATGCCATCAGTTTTGGTTAACAGAATTCTTCTGCTTCATTGATTCTATTTGCAAAGTTATGTCCCTAAGTAGGAAGCACAACTAACCCCTTTAATAATAAGCAGGATTCAATATCACCCTGGCATTGAGGTGGTCAAGGCTGGCATTAAAGCCAAATAGAGTGGTGATGAAAGTGTATTTGTGTCATCCCAAACAATGACAGATACTTGTTGCCCTTTATCTTCATTTTAGTTTATGTTTTAGTTTATTACTTTTAGGGCTGAGACAGACCTCCAAAGCCCATATAACCCAATAATATGATACTATATAGGAAATGGGTTGGTTAACAATAGTCACTATTAATCTTTAGAAAGTTGAGGAAGACCATATTTTTTTCACTATAGCTTCAAGAGCAAATGTTGTTCTATTTTTATTTTATTTTCTAATTAATGTAATTAAAATTATTTCTGATTGCTAACTTCAGAAATCAAATTTATGGCACTGCTTTTAATGTTTCTTTTTATTGTGGAGATTGAAGGGTTTTCTTAAGTTCTGGTCAAGTGTCTTGAATCTATTAATTAGGCAACATGCTATGTTCTATCATAAATAAATTAATACATCAAATATAGTAGGCTTTGTTATAAAACTGGCTTATAAGAAAGTGCAAAGGAAAATTTTAAATATGAATTCCTGGTTTCCTCCCTCCCCCTTAACCCTTTAAAACATATTTCTTGTTAAAGAAATGTAATCTTTTCCTGCTATTATATATTTGATAGCACTGCCCATTAACTTCTATTTTTGTATAAATAATTAGCTTACAGGATAATTCCAAAAACACTGGGGAATTCCTGAAAGCTTGGCATTTTGACAAATCAGCCATCAAATAAAGATAAACCACATTTACACACTATTCAGAAGAAACAATAAAAAAGCTAAGAAGGAAACAAAAAGACCAGAATATATCCGCCATAGCAGCCTATCCCTAGATAAGCAGGGATTAACTCAAGACAAACATTCAAGCAGAAAACAATACCCACATCAAGGAACTACCAAGGAGAAAACCACATCCCCACCAATACTGACAGGGCAAGCTACCATATATAAACAGGGAGCAAACCCCACACTCACTACCACTGATGATGTTACCTAGTCAGCCAATGAAAATCTGCAAGCACACAACCATGCTCAAAGAGCACCCAGGACTGCATAGCTTACAGTATTCCTTACACTTATGATATGAAACTTTGAAAATAATCTTCAGTATCATCATTTGTTTACATTGTCCTCTTCTATACAGTTGACTTGGATAGAATCTATATGGTTAGAATATCTCCAAAGATTAGCAGGCTAGAACCAATGTATCCATACATAAATAAAGGTATCTCAGACACAGAGGTGGGATTCAGCCAGTTCGCACCCTTTTAAGTGAACCGGTTGTTAACTTTTTGCACAGTTCGGAGAACTGGCTGATCCCACCACTGGCTGGCCCCACCCTGCCCCTCCCAGCCACTCCTTCTCTCGCCTTGCCCGCCTTGGCCAGTGCCTAGAGTCACGCCCACAGCATAGCTGCTGCTGCTCTCTGGCTCCCTCGTTTGCTTGCTTGCCTCGACCATGCAGCCCCGCGGCCCAGCCCGCTTGCCTGCCCTTGCCGTGGCCTACCACGCGGTACCTGTGGCCCAGCTCTCTGCCTCACCTGCCTTCCATCACCAATCTCTGTTCCTCCTCGCTTGCCTAGATTAAACTCGCCCAGCTGCCTTGGCCTGCTCCCGCCCGCTCCAGCAGAAGCCTCGAAGTGGAGGTAAGCACGGCCGGGTGCCCCCTCGGGGAAGTGGGGCTGGGAAGGGTGCTCATCTCCAAAGCCTCCCTTTTCTCTCGGCCTCCACCTCCTACCTCTTCTCTCAGCCTCCACCTCCTACCGCTTCTCTCGGCCTCCACCTCCTACCGCTTCTCTTGGCCTCCACCTCCTACCGCCTTTGTTGGTGCCTCAGTCACTTGGGGAGACACTGGCCTGCTGTGGCTGTCATGACCTGCCTGCTGGCCCGACCCAGCATCTCCCTGAGCGACCAAGGTGCGTGCAGCACCAACAAGGGCGGAAGAAGTGCCCGCAAGACCCAGCAAGAGATGAAGTGCTTCCTGGACGCGCGACCTGCTCTTCGGTCTCAGAGCTGTAAGCCACTTCTCTCCACCACAGTGCTTCCCAGACGCGGCTTACAGCTCTGAGCCCGAAGAGCAGGTCACGCGTCTCCCCGAGTGACTGAGGCAAGTACAGGGGCGCTTCGCTGTAGCCATCGCCACTGCTGCTTCAGTCGCCTGCACTGCCCCACCTTGTTGCAACAGCGCCATTACCTTGCTCCGACCGGTGGGAGCCTGCCCTACTCCTTGCACCACTTCTTGTACCACCCTCTACAGCGGAGATTTCCAGCCCCACCTGGAGCGAGTCTCCCTCCCCCGCCATTGCCCTTACCTTCTCAGGCCAGGCGAGGAGTGACTGGGAGGGGAGGGGCGAGGGGAGGGGCCAGCCAGCGCTTTGCTCCCGCACTAAGGCTCCGGCCACCGTTGCTTCGGTCCGCCTGTGCCGTCCCACCTTGCCGTGAGTGACATCAAGTTGGCCATGCCCACTCAGCCACACCTACCCAGCCGGTCATTAGGGAGAACCGGTTGTTAAATTACTTGAATCCCACCACTGTGTCAGACACTGAAGGCTACCAACAGCTAAGCGTCCATTAACATGAAAAGACAAAAAGAAATGTTGATTTTAAATGTTGGAGCATTACTATATAAGGCTTTGATTGTTTTGCACTGCTGTAGGTAATCAGCTGTAACGTTAAAGCTTTTTGTTTCTTGCTTTTTTTGCAATACAGATCCTACACTAGCCGAGTCATGTTTGGGAGTCGTTTGCCATGTCTAGCTGAGAGTCACATTACAGAATAAGTTTATACATATTTATGATTTATTGCCTACTTGGGTGTGAAGCTTGATAGTATGTGCTAATCACATGTTGGCAATATGCCAAATGACATAAACAAATCTGGGTTTAATTCTGAGGACTTGCTACTCAAAATATAGGATCTTATCGAAGACCACTGGCTGAATTTCTCCAGATCATGCAGTTTTAATTATCTCTTGCATGTGGCATTAACAAACCATGATGTTGCATTTATGAGTTATTTAGACTTTTAGTTTTGTGCTTCATAATACATTTCAATCTTATTTTATTAAATCAATAAAGGGTTTTTTGATACGATGCCAAATCCATTCTTGCTGCAACTTCATTAATAGTATATTGAGCTAAGAACAAAGTTTTCCAACTTCTGAATATGCCAGCAAACATGTTTGCTCTGGAACAATTCTGAACGGAACCAGCAGAGAACAATCACTAATAAAGAGTGAGATATGCCACACAGAGAGATCTTGTGAAATTGAACCCCCGTTGCTTTACTGTAATTCCTGTTTACAGAAATATAAAAAAAAAAAAACCAGAGTGCAAAGATTAATAGAGATAACCAAATTCAATGTGTCATCTTTCAGATGTGCTGGAAACTGACACTTTTAAGAGCTGTAATCCTATCACATGTGGGGGCACCATATTCAGAAATTTTGGACTGGCTGGGCTGTCGTGAGAAACCAGATGCACTTAGCAAGTCCTATTTACTCCACATGTATTTTCTTTACAGAACTGTTTTAGAACGCTGCAGATACATCTTCCCTCTGAAGCAACCTTCAATAGGGGGTACAGTTAGAGATGGAGGGGAAACCCTGACCAAATCTTGCAGAAGTTTTCTGTGTTGAAAAAGGTAATCTGGAGATACAAGCATTCAAAACTTGCTCAAATGGCATTATTTTGTTCACTTATTTCTGATTTTGTCAACATCAGTTGGGAGTGAGCGAAAATATTTTACTGACTTACAAACACAATTGCCCCTACTGAATGACTGGTTTATTATTAAAAGGTTTGGGATTACAAGAGATGATGATCTGATCTTTGGAATAAGGCCATGGGATAACTTAATGAAATAATTACCGTAGGAAGTTGGATATATTTGATGCTACTTTTTGTTCCCCGTGGATTCTGGAAAAAGCAGCAGTATAAAATTTGCCACATGGATGAATTTGAACAGTTGTAATCCAATACATCTAGAAGGTAGCAGATTGGGGGAAACTGATTTTGTGGGCCCCACATAATCATTTCAAGAGTCTACTCTTTAGCAAGTAATTGGTAGACTGACAGAGGAACTCTCTTTCAGAAAATTAACCATTTAACAATACCAGCTTTTTCTCTCTATATCCAGCCATCCTAGACCAGAGGTAATGCGAATACTAGGAATAAAAGCAGAAACACTGAATATTTGGAATAAATCCCTTAGCTTAGTGTCTCAGCACCGTATTTAATTGTTGATGCATTACATTGTAATTGCAGGCCTATTGAGCAAATAGGTAGGCTTGCAAGTCAGAGCATAAGGGATATCTTATAGAGCCGAGGTGGCGCAGTGGTTAGAGTGCAGCACTGCAGGCTACTTCAGCTGACTGTTCAGCAGTTCAGCGGTTCAAATCTCACCGGCTCAAGGTTGACTCAGCCTTCCATCCTTCCGAGGTGGGTAAAATGAGGACCCAGATTGTTGGGGGCAATGTGCTGACTCTGTGAACCGCTTAGAGAGGGCTATAAAGCACTATGAAGCGGTATATAAGTCTAAGTGCTATTGCTATTGCTATTGCTATATCTCAACCTCTGGCTGTTTCACTGGAAGGTTTGAAAAAGCAGGACTCTTCGGCTGTACCCGCTGCCTTCCAGAAGGTATTAGCATTAACTGTGCATTAGCTCTCTGGCAAGCTTTGAGATGGAATGTTTTGAAAGAACTGGACTCTCCCTTTTTACTCAGCATCCTATGTGCTTGGAGAGTACCAGGTTTAGGCTATGACTTGACTTGTGCAGGATGTACACTGTTTCAAACTTCACCTACAGAAGCCCCTCAATCAGTGGGTTTGTATCAGTAGTGAATTTGGAAAGATGCATAAACCCATGGATGATTTCTTGCTCCTGGTGATATTCAGAATAGCTTTGCTTAACATGCCTTGCATACCTGAAATCATCCAATTGGATACTAGAACAGAAGCAGGATAGGAATTGGCAGTAGGGACAACGTTGTGCTTTTATAATTTTCTGCCAGTTCAAGGATAGAAAGCATTTTAACTGAGCTTTGGACTCTCTGGATCTCTGAACTGTCTTTTAATCTGTTTTTCATTCCCTTCCATGCAGTAGATATTTGTAAGCTGAAACATAGAATTATTATTTTTTGCTTCTGACATTGACAGAATTTCTTTTTTTTTAAATCATATTTTAAAAACCAACCACAAAATCTGGATTGAGTTCACTAATATGAGTAGCATATTACAGTATGACAGATTGCTGTTCATACAACACCCGAGAATGAGATTAAATGGGAGGAGTTGTTAAACGTTAGTCATCAATGATGTTATGAACAGCAGCATGTCCAGAAATGTACGTCAATGGTATTTAGGCCAGAATAAAAATACATCAGTATTTTTCTGTGTATCAGTCAGTCCATCTAGATGTACAAAAGTTCATCTGGTCATCCAACCCTCATATTGAGAACACTGTTTTATCACTTTAATACACATTGGCCTAGTTTGAAACCTGTTCCTAGTCAGTATGACCTAAACCATTATTCCCTGGAAAACAAAAGAGTAGAGGCCTGTGTCTTTTGCTGCTGATTATATTAAATACATTAATTCCATGAAGTGTGGAGAAGAAAAGTAGATAGGAAGATCTCCTTTTTATTGCTTGCAAATATGTTTCTTGAGTCAATCAAGCGTGTGCAACTCTTCTGAATATATCCTTCACTGGAATAATACCTTGTTTTGGATAGGTATGATACAACTGCTGGATTTTTAACTTAGCAGTACTGCATACACTATGCATGAAAAAGGTCTCAGGTTCCATCTCTGTATCTCTTATGAAGATCCTCAGCTGAAATTCCTGTAGGTAGGCCTATCTTTCCCCAACCTAGTACCGTACTTCAAATATATTACAACCCCAGACACCACTGATACTTGTTGTGGTGATGTGAGAAATTGGGGGATGCTGACTTAAATATTGCAACACCTAACCAATGGATCAATGGTCTGAATTAGTACAGGGTAGTTTCTGATAGCTGGTTTTAATCATGTCAAGTTAGATATCTTAATCTAGCCTGAGCGGAACAATCTTCTTGTTTATAGTTTTGGATCTGCTATGGTTCCCCTCTCAAATGAGGGCAATAACATGGAGATATTCCAGGATTTAGATACAATTTTGAATGATCTTCTTTTAATAAAACTATCCTATACAAACCATAAGGTTGCAAATGTGATAAAATGTGTGATGTGACATCAAGTTGCTTGGTGTGTAACATATTTGCACGCCCTTGTTCCACTTCTGCAGGTGCCCATAGTATGTTACAGTAATGAGAGGAGTATGTTAGCCCAGCCTAAACTGGTATGCTTACAAGACTCCTTTGTAGAGCAGACATATGCTGACTCAGTTATTAATACTGTAATACTGAAAGTGCAAATGCTGAGAGTATCCTCCCCTGAATAAATGTGTTGAGATTATCCCCTAGACCAGCACTTCCCAAACCTGAGTAAATTATTCAAAATTGGGTAAAAGTGGTTTTTCTTTGGATGATGAACTCATTAATGGTTTTTCAGAGCAGGGGTCTCCAACCTTGGCAACTTTAAGACTTGTGGACTTCAACTCCCAGAATTCCTCAGCCAGCAAAGCTTGAAGTCCACAAGTCTTAAAGTTGCCAAGGTTGGAGACCCATTTCAGAGTAAATGATTGAACTTAGGTCAAGCAGTCAGTGCAAAATATTATTTGAAGACAAGAAGAACCATCTGGAGTCTTTCTGGTTAACAATTCACAGTGAATATCCTGTGTTAGCCGGGGAGGCTGAGATGCAATTATTGCCGTTTCCAAGTACCTATATGTATGAAGTAAGATTTTCCATTCAGGCTTTCATAAAGAGCATATAACAAAACTGTTTGCTGAATCCTGGTTTTGGGTAATGAAGGAAAATGTTTGAGAAGCACTGCCCTTCTCTCTCTGCTTCTTTTTTCGAACAATTCTTTGTATCTACTTTCTCATTGAATGATTACACCACTTTTTAGTAAAAATAGGCAGAGTGCATATTATTTATGTCTATTAATTGCATGTGCATAACTTTAAGTTAATATGCAGATGCTCACTGGAAACTGACAAATGGTCAATGTAGTTCATTGGTGGTATAAAAAAAAGTAGACATTATTTCATACATTAGGCCAGTCCTTCTCAAATAGTGGGGCGCCCCCCCTGGGGGGGCTCAGAGCATTGCCGGGGGGGGGGCGCGTGTGACCCTGGGGAACATGCTTTTTTTTGCCGCAGGGAGTAGGGGTTTTTTGCACCCAACAAAAGCACACAGCACAGAGCAGGAAATATGAAGTGCAGATAACAAACCCTTAAGAGACACCATGGAAAAATATTTAACAGGGATGAAAAGAAAGGCGGAGAGAGATGGAGATAATGAGACAAACGTAAGTCTCCTGAAAGCTAAGACGAGGAAATATGATTAGGCTAAGCTGAGTTAATATTGACCTTATTTAGCGTTTTTGTGACTTGGGAGTATTCAACCCAACCAGTTTGGTTATTTGTAGTTCAATGTATAAATCCAAAAATGAGTTCAATTGATCCCCAATTGAAGAATGTTGTGCAAACACAGCCCATGTATTGTGTGAACTCAGGAAATTGCAATCACCTTGGGCCAATTAACCTTGGATTAGCATTTTGTGCAACACATAGCTGCAGGGTTCATTGATCTTTTTTTGATGTTGCAGATGCAGATGGGATCCTATTTCTTAGGAGGCAAGCAAATGTTCTGCCTTCATTATTAGGACCTATGACCCCTCAGTCATGGGCAAAACACTAACTTCTGATGCCACACAGCTACGGGATGTGATGCAAAGTAGGGTAAAAGTGCCTGGCCATATTACATCTGAAAAGATATGAAATTAAATATCTAATTGTGAAGCTCACAAAATGACTTCATGGACTTTTTTGGGAAATCCCGTGCAACCTGACCTGCAGGGGCAGGGAGAGGGCAAGGAGGGAGAAGAGGAAATTGTGCAGTTTTCAGCTTGCTGCCCTGCAGGAATATTGTAACATGACCGTATTTGCTGGAAATAAGGTGAGTCAAGAACCCATCCGGAGGGAATGATGTTGTAATATCATTCTGAGCTTCTAAGAAAGAGGTGGGCGACTTTCTGCAGGCTGTGCGCAATCCTAAATAAGGTTTCAGGTCAGGAAGCGATGCAATCCACGAAGCCAAAAAAGGAATTTGAGGTGAGGCTGCGGACAGGAGCAGTGTTTTTCTCCAAGGCAACCTCTCCCCCCCCCGGATTTTAGAGGCCTTTCTTTCCTCTTTGACCATCTTAAGCCTATTGCAGAGCCTCTACTCTCAAGCAGGGTAGGTTAGGCTAGTTCTGAAAGGAAGGGATGGCTCCACACGAAAGGTAAACCACCTACATCAGAGTGAATTTGCCCTTTCATCCTCAAGAAACCCCTCCGCCAGCTCTCCTTACGCCCCCGCAGGATGATTGGCAGATGCGTCGGGGCTCCTAACCCGCGACAATAAAGGGACGTGAGGAAAAGCAGCAGCTTTCTGCCCTGACGCGCCCTTTCTCCCTGAATTGAAGGGCGGCTCCGGGCGCGGAGGCCGGCAGGCCGGCAGGCAGTCACGTGCCGGCAGGCGGCGCTACGGCTGCTCTCGCTGCTCCGCGGCAGCTGCTGCCGCCGCCGCCGCCACCACCGCCACCTCCGGCTCCTCAGTCCCAGTTAGGGCATCCACCGGTGTCGCCTCGCGCTGGGAGCGGCCGCCCGGGAGAAAGGATGCTCCGCCGGGTGCGGCGGCGGCGAAGGCGCAGGAGACGGGACTTCTCGGGGGCCGCGCGCCTTTTGTAGCCGAAGCCGCCGCCTTCTCCATGGCGAGCGTGGCGGCGGAACCCCCCGCCAGGTTTGAGCGGCGCGGCCCGGCTTGGAGGAGGAGGAGACGAACGAAGACGGCCGGGGCCGAGGGTGCCCGGGCCCGTTTTTACTCCCGTCTCGCTGCGCCCTAGAAGCGCTACGGCGGTAGCGCCATGGCCGAGATGGAGCGTCCAGAGGAGGCGGCCCTGCTCTGGCGAGACGCCGCCCTGCGCGCCAGGAAGCTGCAGAGCAACCTCCAGCAATTAGAGGTAGAGCTGGGCTCCCGGGGAGAGAGCGGCCCGGAGGCACCGCCGAAGCTGAAATCCTCGCAGCAGCAGCAGCAGCAGCAACAACCGCCGCCGCCCTCGCCGCTGGAGGCATTGAACCTGAGCGGGCGCGGCCTGGATGAGTTGCCGGAGGGCTTGTGTGCTGCCGTGGGCAGCAGCCTGAGCGTCCTCTCGTTGCGGAGGAACCGACTAGCTCATCTGCCCTCGGCCGCCGCCCTTCGGCACCTGGGCCGCTTGGCCGAACTCGACCTCAGCCACAACCGCTTGCGCTGCCTGCGCGACGACGGCCAGGCGCTGGCGCTCCTGCGCGGGCTCCGTAAGCTCAACCTCAGCCACAACCAGCTCGGAGCCGAAGGGACCCTGCCCAGCGGGTTGGGCGAACTGCGACAGCTGGAGGAGCTGGATCTGAGTTTCAACCGCCTTAGTCACCTGCCCGCCGAGGCCCTGGCCCACCTGCGACAGCTTCGCACCCTGGACGTGGACCACAATCAGCTTTCTGCCTTCCCTCAAGCGCTGCTGGAGCTGGACGCCCTGGAAGAGCTGGATTGCTCTGGCAACCGACTCTTGCAATCTCTTCCGGAGGGCATCACATCTCTTCGGCACCTGAAAATCCTGTGGCTCAGTGGCACTGGTTTGGCGGCCTTGCCCGAGGGCTTGTGCCAGCTGGGTACCCTTGAGAGCCTCATGCTGGATGGGAACCGCCTGAGTGTCCTGCCTGCTGGTTTTGGCAGCCTGCAGCGTCTCAAAATGCTGAACCTCTCATCCAACTTGCTGGCTGATTTCCCGGCAGCTGTGCTGGCCCTTCCTGGCTTGGAGGAGCTCTACCTCAGTCGCAACCAGCTTACCCTGTTGCCCACTGGACTTTGCCAGCTTTGCCAACTCCGCACACTTTGGCTGGACAACAATCGCATCCGCTACCTGCCTGATTCCATAGTCAAGCTTCATCAGCTGGAGGAACTGGTACTTCAGGGAAATCAGATCGCCATCCTTCCAGAGGGGTTTGGCCAACTCAGTCGTGTGAGTCTCTGGAAAATCAAAGACAACCCTTTGATCCAGCCCCCCTATGAGGTCTGTATGAAGGGCATCCCTTACATAGCTGCCTACCAGAAGGAACTGGCTCACTCTCAGCCTGCCCTTAAGCCCCGTCTCAAACTAGTCCTCATGGGCCTGAAAAATGCAGGCAAAACTCTGCTTAGAAAGTGCCTCATGGAGGAAGAGGACGAGGAGCAGGCAGAGTCATCTTTCAGTTCAGCTAACAAGAATTTTGAAAGAACCCAAAGCAGGGGGTGCTTTATACAACCCCTGAGAGACCTGCCCCAACCTCTGTCTCCAAAAGCACAGCCAAACCCTTGTCCCATTGTGGAACAGCCCGAGGCTTCCCCTTTGTCTGTCTCACCTCTGAAATGTTCCTGTTTAGGATATAACCCCACTGAGAAGAGGGATGTGTTCAGTCAGTCCCCCAAAGTTATTGGTCAGACCCAGACAGGAGGCTCTGCTGCTGAGCAGCAGGATGATAATATCCCATTGTCCCCATCAATTAAAATACATAGAGCAACCTGCTTGAGGAATTATCCCCTGAGGCCTCCAGGCTCACATGTAACAGGGTTGCCAGGCAGCAGCAAAGGTATTGAAGTGGCAGACTGGACAGCAGACGTGGAGAGAAGTCTAACCTTCATTGTATATGAGCTGGCAGGAGACCCAAGTTACGATGTGATCCAGCCGTTCTTCCTCTCTCCTGGAGCCCTCTATGTGTTAGTAGTAAATCTGAGCACTTACATGCCACAGTGTTTTTATCCTTCTGTGGGACACTTTCTTCACTGGCTGGGGGCAAAGGTGCCTCATGCTGTGGTATGTATGGTGGGCACCCATGCAGACCTGTGTCCTGAACGGGAGGTGGAGGAGAAATGTTTAGACATCCACCGCCAGATTGCCTGGCAGGAGAAATGTGACTATGAAGGCCTCCAGATTTTGGCCCGGCAGGTGGATGAAGCTCTGGGGCAGGATTTTGATTTGCGCTGCTCTAGCCCCCATGTTGCTTTCTATGGGGTATCAGACAAGAATCTACGGCGCAAGAAAGCTCAGTTCCAATATCTGCTCAACCACCGTCCACAAATCCTCTCCCCAGTTTTACCTATAAGCTGCTGGGATTGTGTTCAGGTCCGCCGATTGCGAGAGAAGCTCCTTTCAGTGGCAGAGCACAGAGACATCTTTCCAAATTTGCACCGGGTTCTGCCAAGATCCTGGCAGGTGCTGGAGGAGCTGCACTTCCAACCCCAAGCTCAACAGCTATGGCTAAGCTGGTGGGACTCTGCTCGACTTGGCCTGCAGGCAGGGCTGACTGAGGATCGTCTCCAAAGTGCACTTTCCTACTTGCATGAGAGTGGCAAACTGCTGTATTTTGAGGAGCACCAGACCCTGCGAGAATATGTTTTCCACAATCTGCCCAGGCTCATCGACATTCTCAATGTCTTCTGCCAGCATGATGCCTCAGTATTGCTCCAGAAACTGCTCAGCAGCACCCATATGGATGAGATGAAGGCCACACAGCTCCACCACTATGTGGAAGGATTTCTGCTTCATGGCCTTCTCCCTGCCCATGTTATTCATCTGCTTCTCAAGCCCCACATCCAAAGCAGAGAGGACTTGCAGCTTCTGCTGGAATTGTTAGAAAAAATGGGACTCTGTTACGGGGTTAACAAGCCCAAATCAAAACCCTTGAATGGAGCTACAGCATGGTACAAGTTCCCCTGCTATGTGAAGAACGAGATGCCTCATGCAGAGGCATGGATCAATGGTACTACCCTGGGTGGGCAGTCTTTTGGGGCAGAACAGCTGCAGATTGAGTACAACTTTCCCTTTATTTTTCCCCCTGGATTGTTTGCTCGCTACAGTGTGCAGATTAACAGCCATGTGGTTCAGCGGTCAGATGGAAAGTATCAGATCTATGCGTACAGAGGGAAAGTGCCAGTAGTTATAAGTTACAGGCCTGCCAAAGGCACCCAACAACCAGATACACTGTCTATTGCTAGCCATGCATCTCTACCAAATATATGGACAGCTTGGCAAGCCATAACCCCATTGGTGGAAGAACTAAATGTACTGCTTCAAGAATGGCCAGGCTTATACTATAGTGTGCATGTCCTCTGTTCCAAGTGCCTTAAAAGAGGGTCACCCCACCCACATACCTTTCCAGGTAAGAAACTTTAGCTGATTGTCAAGATAATGTCTCCTTTGCATTGAGTTCAGTTTCCTAGTTTGGTATATGGGCACAGCCAACTTGTTTTCTTGGCAATGGTACGAAACTGTCTCACCATTGTCTTTTTCTGGGATGTTTTTGAATTTCAAAGTCTAATCTACAGTCTTGGGATTTCCTGGTTATTTTCCATCTAATTAACTCCCATTCTGTTTAGCTTTTGTGCATTCAACCAATTACGTGCTGCCACATTTTAAATATGCACTGTGTGTAAATAAAGATTACAGTTTGCCAATAAGTGCAGGTAGTTGCCTGTAAAAAGGTAGATATAGGGAGCCATTTTACCACATATCTGCATGATTTTTTTGGTTAAAATCCCACCTAGCAGGATTATGTAGAGGATCACATCCTGATAGTCCGATTGTTGCAAAAAGAAAAAAAAAATTCCAAAGGTAGGTTTGATACTCTGTACAGGCAAATTTACTTAATCCAGATGAGAAATTTCAGCACTTCCCAGTGTTCTAGTACAGCTGGTTCTCAGTTATGACCAACTGAGCCCAAAATTTCTGTTGTTAAAGTTGTGCCCCATTTTGCTATCTTTTTTGCCATGGTTGTTTAACGAATTGCTACAGTTGTTAAGTGAATCATGTGGCCATTAAGTGAATCTAGCTTCCCCCATTGACTTTGCTTGTCAGAAGCTCCCTAGGAAGGTTGTTGCAAATAACAATCCCAGGACCTTGGGATGCTCCAACCATGATAAATACATGCCGGTTGCCAAACACCTGAAGTTTGATCACCCGTGACTGTGAGGATGCTGCAATGGTCATAAGTGTGAGAACTGATCATAAGACACTTTTTTTTTAGTGCCATTGTAACTCTGAACAGTCATTAAATGAAAGATTGTAAGTGGAGGACTCCCTGTAAATTGTAGAAATATAGTTCTTTGTATTACTTGACATAATGGCATGTAGGGATATTTTACTAGATACCTGTAGTAGTTATATATTGAAATTTGTCCACAGTGAAGAAGGTAAACAAGAAGAGTGTTTTTTTGTGCACTATAGCTTGGCATCTATATTACCTTATCAAATGTCAAATGGGACTACAGTATGTAATAGAATATGTGTAAATGGCTATCTGTATCTTTTCCCAAAATAATCCTAAAATAGTTTTGGTAACTTCTCCTAATTGACGTATTGAGTAGTTATATTGCTCTGGTAAATTATTACTTAGTAAGTAATCATTAATTTACTCTTTCTTGTTGAGTAGACACTGTAGCACTGTGAGAAAAGGTTCTAAACTTTATGTAGAATGTAGAATGCAACCTCAATGCTGCTTTATTTAGCTCTGTGAGTATTCATTTCCATGCATTATTCACATTTTGATTGCTGCTGAATCCATATCCTTTTTTCAGGTGCTTCTGCAAATTGTTTATGGTTGTGTTTGCACAAAATGTTGAGTTAAAATATGGTTGGCAAGGTTGTGGGAACGTTGCTGTTTAATTTATGATTCGTTGTATTGAATCATTGTATGAACCCAGCCAATTTAATTAACTCAGGAAACAGCAATTAAGTATACCGGTTCCCCCCCCTTCCCCGCTGTATGTGTGTGTGTGTGTGTATGTTGCTACCCCACATCTTAATAGGCCTATAATGTTTATGGCATCCAAGCCTTGTGCAATGGGCATCAATTGGAAATTTCTTCTATTCCCCAATACTTCTTTTTATATGTTTGTGCCTAAAACAAATTCTTTATATATTGCTACCATGTGGCTTTTCCTGTTTCCAGTGTCAACATGTGATTGACTCCCCACTTAGTTTCTCTATGTGGAAATGGATGGGTGTGTGCTTGCTGCTTTCACCTCAGGCAGTCATAAGTTGTACAGGCCTGATGAATAATATGCAAAATAATTCTGAATGTTTTTGAATGCTCATAAAGCAAACAGCCTCAAAATGTTAAAAAAACAATCTTAATTGGTTTTCAAAGAGTGTAACGGAAGCAAACAATATCTCATCAGGACTTTCATCTAAATTGCTTGTTAAAGGGAAAATTAAAACAGTTAAGTAAAGTGGAGCCTATTTTTTTCTTCTGGAAATTTGATCATATCTTGAAAGAGTTTGTTGAACATGCTCAATATAGGGTTTGTTTATGGATTTATGATATACCTATCATAGTCATTAGATTTCTATCTAGCCTTTCATTCAGGAACTCAAGTATCATACATAACATTCTCTCCTCTTATTTTTCTCCCAATAAAAACCATATGAGGTTCTCACCTCTCCTAATCCAGCATTTTCATCACTATACCAAACTGGCTCTCATTGTGCAAAATCTATTTCTGTATACACTTCTAACACATTGCATAGCTTTCCTAAGCCAATATAAATAGCCAATGATTTTGATGTTTATTCATTTAACAGGATTTTTGTATTTCTCCAGTCTCTGTATATTGGCAATTTGCACTAAGAGCTCTCTATCCATAAACTAAAAGCAGACCAGTGGCTCCCCAAGAGCCAGACATAATTATTTTAAGTGCATTGTAGCACAAGATAAAGTGCACCAGATATACCTAAGGTAGTGATGGCGAACCTATGGCACGTGTGCCGGAAGTGGCACGCAGAGCCATCTCTCTGGGCACGTCAGCCATTGCCCGTTGCTCTTCCGAGTTCCAGCACACACATGCGCGCCGGCCAGTGCCGGAAACCGGAAGAGCAGCTCCCTGGCATGCATGCGTGCGCCGGGAAGCTGAGGCTCTGGTTTCCGGTGTGCGCATGCGCACCAGAAACCAGAAGACCAGGTGACCAGCACGCATGTGCACACCGGAAACCGGAAGCTCAGCTTCCCGGCGCGCGCATGCACGCCGGTCACCTGGTCTTCTGGTTTCCGGCTCTCCTGCGCTTGCACGCTGGGGAGCTGCTCTTCCGGTTTCCGGTGCTCCCCCATGCGCGCACGCTCCCATTTCGGCACTCGGTGCCGAAAAGGTTTGCCACCACTGACCTAAGGGGTGGTGTCTTTGACAGTGTGGGAACCACTACAGAGAAAGATGGCTTTCAGATGTATCCTCTTCTTTCCTATCATGGGGATGAAATCTTAAACAGGCCTGTATATTCTTACTACATAATATATGGAATTTATAGGCAGCAGTATAGACTTGCAGTTAGTAAGGGGCAGTTCACACATCGTGCTCATCTTAGGCACATGGTTCAGCATGGAATGTTTCTGCTCAAGTATACTAATTTCCATTCCATGACTACCAAAAGTCATCATTGGCTGATTTGGGTTTGGCATATAGTTGATCAGAGTAGAAACCCATAAGAGAAAGCTAAGGCAAATTCTGGTACCATTTCCTGGTTGAGGCTGGAGGTGGTATGCATTATACATTCAGATAGCATGCCAGTGGCTGACCTTTGGGGGGGGGGAGGAAGTAATATGTATGTGTGAATGTATAAAAGCACTGTATACCATCTATAGTGCCATTGCCTTATACTAGGCAGCATCAGCCACAATATTAAAGCTCTTTGCTCTGCCCAACCAGGTGATGTCACACACTTTGCAGCTCTCAGCCGTGCCCAAGATTACATTATCTTGTAGGCCTTAAAGGGAGCCACTGAGGTGTGAATTATCCCTTTTTCTAGCTTAACTTCTTCCAGAATCTGAGAAATGGTTGTGAAGACCTCTGAACATAAATTAAGTAAGACTGTGAGTCATTGTTCTGAAGAATTGCAAAATGCTAAGTCTATCCCAGCTTTTAATTGTTTGAGTAGGAGAGACAATCAACCTTCTCTTCCTTCCCCCATACCCGAGACATGACATAGTGTGGTGATCACTCTAAATTTTCAGTACAGTATGACAAACTGATTTTCTGATAATGGCTTGTCTTGAATTTATCGCTTTTACATCATGATTGGTACTTTTTTGATTTGTAATGGAGACTTGAGTCAGAACACCAAGAGTATTTTTGGGAAACAGAACATAATATGCTGGCAAAAAGTCAAGACAAACATCTGATCTTAATAAGAAATGTGTTTAGAAGGGCTCTCTTTTAGGCCATTCAAGTACTTGAGAATGTGTTTCATTAAGATGGAGAAGAAAAGAATTGAGCAGATTTTACTTGTATATTTTTACCTTGCTAGAAATGTTCTTATACAGTGATATTTTATCATTGCTATTCTTGTATGTGCTTTTGGTAAATAACTCTGAAGGACACACTGATAATTTAAAATTTGCTTTTGGTAATCTTTGAATTTTTCTATTGTAGACAATGCCTGGATACCAGAACTGTCTGCCTCTATAAATGTAGATATTTTTTCATGAGAATATATCCCATTTAATATTTCACATTTCTTCATTTGGTCGCTGTGTAAACTAGAACATAGGGCTTATTCATGGTAAGATGTATCAGTTCTCATTCTCAGCTGTGTTTGCAAAAAGTGAGATTAAGAACTTTCTAATATGTTGATAGCACTTTTAGGATTTTGTTTAATTTCACATTAAAATGGGATTATCTAATGGAACTGCAGGTATATGTGAATAGTCATTGTTCAAGAACAATTGAAAGAACACCCATTGTATGATGGACTCTACATTTATCTTAGGGCCCTATTTGTTCTTTATTTATCCATCTAAGTTCCCAAGAGATTTATTGCCAGAATGAGCCTTTTCATTGAAAAGCAACAGAATGTACGGTTCTTCTCACTCACGGGTAAAGGTGGAATACTGAATATAGACTTCTGGGGTTTGACATGTCTCAATGGAGGTGTGTGTGTGTGTGTGTGTGTGTGTGTGTGTGTGTGTGTGTGTGTGTGTGTGTGGCAGTAGGGGTGGTTGTTGTATGTATTAAATTTATATGCCGCCCATCTCAGTAGCCAAAGATATGGTTAGTTTTTCACTGAATAGGCATTTTGTTTCTAAGACCATGCTGACAAAGGAACATTCAAAAGAGCATCCCAAAGTTGAGATCATCACATGTCAAAGTATTCTGATATTTGAGATGTCCAGGATCACTTTTACCCATTATTTTCAAGGTGTAACTGTACGTGCCAGTTCCCTAGAATACAAGATCTCTGATGGTGTAAAGCAATATGCTGTCTTGTATATAGCATCCCAGTATCTCATTTGCATCTCTTCTTAATGCCCTGAAATTGTTCACTTAAAATTCAGCAGTGAAGTGGCTATAAGATTGTAAGAGCGGAAATCCGAATGACTTATTTCCCAAAGCTTCCTGCTTTCCAAACTTCACTTCCACACACCTGGAAAGACCAAAATAAAACCCAAAGAAAATTCGACCATCCCTTTTGGGACATCCTTTTGCATCAGTAGATGATCTCTTGTGGCCCTCTAAAATCTTGAGAGGCTTAAGTGCAGTCTCTGAACCTGCAGAGGATGCCCTTCTCTGTTCTAGTGTATAAGGTGAATTATTAAAAGAAACAAGGAGCATAGCTATCCTGAAAAAGTAATTACTCTCTTATCTCATCTGTCATCCATATTATGTGAAGAAAAAGGAGTTTAGTTGAGTGGTTCTGAGAAAGTCCTGTGAGGTATGTGATGGTTATTATGTTATAATGCTAGCTGTCAGATCCCTAACAGTCATTCAGCACCTCATTTATTGGTAAGTTCATTAGGGTGGAGATTCTTTGATCTCCTTGCTAACTGCTTCTTCAAACAGTGTGGAAATTGCTGCTTGCTTTCCTGGTACAGGAAGAATGCGTACAACATATTCCAGCCTTGTAATACTTTCCAACCACTATTCACTTTCACAGGCTCCAAGTGACGCTCGTTAAGCTAATTTAGCTTAGAGTCATTGGGAATTCTTTTTAACTGCTGGTTCTAGATTAAATAATTGATTCTGAAAGCTCATCCTTTTATCTCCCTATCCTGTCATTTGAGATGGTGATCCAGCAAAAATGTTTTCATGAGAAAATAGAATAAGTCTTTCTTCATGCAAGTATTTTGGGTTGTGCATAGGAAGAATGAGGGAGATTGGGTACTTTTAAGGCTTCAATTGACTTGTTGCAGGATTGCCCTCTCCTATCTGGCTACTCTGTGCCTCCATGGCTATTTCTCCTTTGGCTGGAGAGGCCATACTCTCCCCTGTAATCAAGTTTTTAGGATCAAGGAAATGTCTCTTTAAGTCTGTGTTGATTCCTGGTGACTGCCTGGTCGCATTCCTACAGTTTTCTTGGCAAGATTTTGAAAATGGTTTTCCATTGCCTCCTTCCTAAGGCTGAAAGACAGGGGCTGGCCCAAATTTACCCAGCTGTTTTCATGTCAAAGGCGGTTTCTAGTCTGATGCTTAACCACTACACCAAACTTGAGTTTCCGCATCTCCAAGGGAATAATGACCTCATGGAAAACTTTCCACACAGTCATTACTCCCACCGGTAACCCCTGTGTTGCAACTCAGCATCCCAATGATCTTCCCTCAGTAACCTCTTTTGCCTGCCTCATTCTTCCTTTTCCTTTCTGTCTCCCTGTCCCCTATCCACCTTTACCTCCCTTGCTTTTTCTCTCTTTGCTGCCCCTTCCCTTCTTTCTATGTTTACTATCATATGCCATTGACACTCCCAACAGTAGCAGCCAGAGCTACCTTCACATTTGAAAGAATCTGCGCTTGAACTGGATGCTGCAGCAGCATGGGACAAAAGGTGCAGCAAAGGCTAAGGGAAAGCCGAAGATTTGTGCTTGGTTGGGTGGGGGGGGGAAGGCAGGCAGCAAAGGGGAGCAGAATCCTCTTCCCTGCTCGTCATTCCCCCAACAGTGGATGCAGCAGTGAACTGTTGCCCCCTCTTAGCCTTTTCCAGAGATATACAGGTAGCTCTTGACTTACAACAGTTCGTTTAGTGACAGTTCAAAGTTAGAACAGCACTGAAAAATGTGACTTATGACTGTTTTGCAGAGTTTCGACCTTTGCAGCATCCCCATGATCATGTGATCAAAATTCAGCTGCTTGGCAACTGGGTCAGATTTATGACCTTTGCTGTGTCCAGGGTCATGTGATCACCTTTTGTGAACATCTGACAAGCAAAGTCAATGGGAAACCAGTTTCACTTAACAATCAGGTTACTAACTTATCAACTGCAGTGATTCACTTAACAACTGTGGCAAGAAAAGTCATAAATGGGGGCAAAACTCACTGAACAAATGTCTCCCTTAACAACAGAAATTTTGGGCTCAATTCTGGTCGTAAGTCGAGGACTATGACTAATAAAAAGAGCATTTCAGGACAATAAGTGTTCCAGTCTCCTCCCATCTGAAAGAAAGCCTGCTGCCAGGAGTGTGGAGAAGAGCCCTAAAAACATACTCTTGTGAATCTCTTGAAATGTATAAATTTAATCCCATCCAAATAATAGCAATTAGTTCAAGAAACACTGAGATCCAGTGTTTTGAAGTTCTGGAATTCCAATTCAGAATTCTTATTGGAAGCAAATTAAGCTGCCTGCAGTCCAACTGTTCCCAAATAATTTCTTTTGTTAGTGATAGTGACTAAACAAACCAGGTAATCTCTACTTTCCTTGTTAGGATAGTAAGAAGCAGAGATCTTCGCTCCAGTGTAAAGCTAAGCAAGGTATTAAATCAAGCTGCCCTTGATCTGTTGTGTTCTGAGCACTACTTAACGTTTCTAACTCCCTTTTTGATGGCTCATATAGCCAAGACTTCCCTGCTGAAAAATTGGGGGCAAATGCTGAAAAATTGCAATTTTTCCATTTATTCCAATTGTGCACTAGCTTTCAAAAAAGTGGAAAAATAAGTGAAAAAATAATTTAATATATCCTTTTAAAAAAACCTATCCACCACTAAAATAGGAAAAAGAATGGGGGAATAGAAAATTCTGTCCTCTGATGAATACCATAATATTACTGTCCTATCTCTTTGGCTCTGAAAAAATAAATAGCATAAAAAGTGCAATTCCCAGCCACAAAATGAAATTTTGCCTCTCTGAAGGGTTCTGGGTTACCATCATATCAAAACTGGCCTACAAAATCATCATGCAATATCAATTTTATTCAAATTGTGTGTTGTCACATGGTTTTGTACAAGATTGTTTAAAATGATATTTTGTACTATGATGTTATAGTAAGCCACACTGGAATCTGTTAGATCTATTAGTAAGCCTTAGGATCAGAAGACAGGAAAGTTTCAGTTTAACCTTCATTCTGTTGAGCTAATTTTCCACAGGCAGGTATATTTTAAATGTAACTATAGCTACAGGTGAAGGTAAAAAATGCCTTTGAATCAAACACAGCTCCTAATGATTTCATGAATATAACCAAAGCTATAGGTTAGACTGAAAAGTAGAAAAAACAGCTTGGAAGCCAGGAAAAGCAAAAACACATCCATACTGTTGCTATGAAAACCATATGTAGCCGGTCCAGGAAGTCAGTAAGAGTTGAGCTTAACTCAAAACGGACTTTCCTACTTTGCTACAAATACTGAAAAGCATTAAAATTAAGAGAAATTATTGACATCAGTTGTGGTGTTTCAGAACTGGATCTTTACATCAGAGGTCTTCAAACTTGGCAACTTTAAGACTTGTGGACTTCAACTCCCAGAATTCTCCAGCCAGCTATGCTGGCTGGAGAATTCTGGGAGTTGAAGTCCACAAGTCTTAAAGTTGCCAAGTTTGGGGACCCCTGCTTTACATAAAGCAACAGAAAAGACATTCTGTTTTCTAACAGAAAAGCTACTGTGAAACTTTGCTTGCTTGCTGGAGTTTTAAATGATGAATTCTATCTTTATAAGGATCTCTATCTGTTATTCCTAATGAATAGGTCCATAAAGTTATTCTTTTATTGGTATTGTTCAGCTGATCTCCAAAATGCAAGAATCGAGCTGTTTCATCCCAAGGCTAACAGTGAAATAGAGAAAATATTTAGCAGCTTGTTGGGGAAGGGATTTTATAAAACAGAAAGAAACATGATGTAAAGGGTCTCACAGAGACAAATTGTACTTCAACAGAAATATATTAAATGCCTTGTTAATGATAAATTGATTAATACACATTTTTGATAATGTTGATCTTGTCATCATTAAAATGGTACTTCAGTGACTATGATTCTTCTAGGAAATTTTATCTAAAATGGTTCTCAGTTCTCAGGACCCTAATCTTCATTTCTGGGGGTGGGGGTGGGGGGAAATGCTAAAAGCATTGTATAACATTCTTTTACATTAATTTCCATGGGTTGCAAATCACATGTCTCAGCAGTAGGTAACATATTTCAACTAGCATATTTGAAATATTGAGAACTTGTGGGCACACTCACAAAATGGTTGCCGTGGGAGACCTTGTTTGCATCATAGGGAGCAAGATGACTCATGAAAAAAAAAAGATTTACAAGAATGTGAACTATCCTAATGGGATCTTTGTGGAGTCAGAACACATTTCTTTAGCTAAATATGGTGTTTTTCTTTGCAGCATATCAGCTTATTTAATTTTAAAACATTACAATAATGTTTTTTTAAAAAGGTGGGAAAAGATTATAGAGTGGCAGTAAAGAGGATGCCTGGGCTATGTTGGTACCTGCACACTTTGTCTTCCATTATTGTGAATCAGTATTATTATTTATCCACATTATTGTGAATGAGGTATGATTGATTACAGTACAGGTTAAGTTTTTCTAAGAGCTAATTTGAAGTTATTTTGATTTCATTTCTGCAGTTGTGTAATGTCTGACATCACTAATCCTTTTGCCATTACCAGTAGATATATGGGTTTTCTAATTAGATTTATTTTAAAAGAAATTTGCTCCCTGTTGCTAAGCTTGTCTTGTGATATGCAAACAGAAACCACAGATTATAGAGGGTAGACTTGTGATCTGAGAAGATAATGGTAAATTGTTTATTTTGATCAGTTTTTGAACAGTTATTAAGCCATCCATTTGAAAACCATTAGACAGATTGATATCCTTACCATGAATAATGGAACACATTAACATCTTTACTAAAAAGCTTTTATGAAGAACTGTGACTGTTTATATTACTTCTCTATTCCTTCCCAGAGAAATGCAGTGTCCTGAATAGTAACAAAAATGTTTTTTTTGCAGGGATTCAAGAATAGGCAAAATAATTATAGATGTTTTGGATTACATGTTCCATAATATTTTACCATTCTGGAGCTGATGAAAGCTGAAGTCCTAAAATATCCACACAATTTCCTGGCAGGCTACTCCAGATCTAATGGTGGTGTCCTTGGTGCTCTCTGAGCTTGGTTGTTTCCTTGCAGACATTTTATTACCCAACTAGGTAACAATGGTACCAATGGTACCAGATCTAACCATTCTTCCAGTTAAGAAGCCACAGTCTGCTCTGTAAGGAGATACTTTGGAATTAGTTGCAGTTAATACTCATATATGTAATTTTTAGTCTGTATGTACCACACAAGTATGTATTTCAAAGTTACAAATACCTGAATATTTGGGAGCCTAAAAGTGCACTATGTAGGGGAAGTCTGTTTGGTAAAAAGCTTATTTTTATCTTTAACATCAAGAATAAATTGGTGCTGTACATCTTATTTAAGATGCTTCAATTATTTATTTGATACTCTTATTTGGACTGGGTTATTTAGAGGACAGTTTTTTAAAACATAGGTTCTGTACTAAAATTAGTTTGATCTTATCAAGTCCTAGAACTGTTTCCAATACACCTGTGAACCATCTGTCTTTCTCCAGGAATGTACAGCATAGAAATAAAGCTGAGGGGAACAGAATCCAGTGATGAAGAAGGAAAAAAAAGTGTTAGAAATAATATCCAAAGTGTGTGTTTATATATACATACATATATACATTACATACCTCTATGTGCATTTATTATGTCAATATAATAAAACTTCCTGATATTACTATATCTGTATCTTATAATGTGTAGTCCCTCCCCATGTTTTAGTCTACAACCTCAATTAGCCCCAACTGGTATGGTCTATGGATTTAATAGAAATAGTAAGCCAAAACTACCAAGTCAGAATTGAATGCTTGCCAGATTGAAAAGTAGGAAAAGTAGGAAAAGAATATATTTACATATATTCTTGAAATCAGAAAACAAAATTATTTTTCAATTACTTTTGGGCCATTTTTTACTCTTAATTTTGTACTCCATCTTTTAAATTTGAATTTGATTTGTTCCATATACCTATACAGATAATGAATAGAGGCTTTTCTTTAAAAGTCGATAATTTACACAAAGTGACAAGCTATTATTTGTTTCAACCATGATTTGTTAAATGGCCATAGTGGCCTAGTTCACAGATGAGATTAAGGCATAAATTGTGGCTTACCAACCACATTGCTTAAGTTTGCATATTGGGATATGTCAAAAGCAGACAAATCACATTACAGTTTAGTGTGATGTTGTAGTAGCTGAACAGATGAGCTTCTCTAAACCAGAAGTGAGCCATATGTGCTTCTCATGTCAAAAACCCTATTTTTATCCCATTTTCAGGGCTCAGAATACTTGTACTGTTCTATAAGATATTTTGGAAGTTGCACCTATTTCATTTGGAGCAGTATATATTGCTCAGAAATTGCATTATAGCATGCTAGTAACTGGCATTTCTCTCCATGGTAGTTACAGGAAACATAATCGTTGGAGGTTTAGACTGTTAGGATAAACCAGGGGTGTCAAACTCGCATTGTCACGGCATCATCACGTGACGTATAACGACTTCTTTCCCCTTTGCTAAACCGGGCATGGGCGTGGCCAGCGCGTGACACATCCAGCCCATGGGCCGCGAGTTTGACAGCCCTGGGATAATCCCCCTCTCATGTTCATTAAGTGATCTGTCTGAAGAACCCTGAACTGACAGTTATTTAAGCATCTTCTCAAATTCTTGCCTTTAAATAATACAAGACCTGATAAATAAGTTTATTATGAGCAAAAATGGGATGGATATAAACACTATAAAAAGGAAACTTCCTCCTCCTCTTTTTTCCTTATTTCTTCATAAAAATAAAAAAATATACTGTAAAAGTAGATGCCAACACCAATTTAATCATAGCAGCATTAATTGTCAAACCTATGTGGAAAAATGATAGGCAGATATGTAGAATGTTGTAATAACTGGAAAATGTATGAATGTATAAATATGTAAGAAATTTTCTTCCCCTCTTTCACTATGTTTCATCTGGGTAGAAATGGTGAGGAAAAGGATAAGAGGTGGTTATTTTAAACAGACTGTACTGAGTTCAAACATTAATTTTTTTGGGCCTTTCCAAATATATTAGACCACAGCTTGCATAATTTTGATCATTTGTATTTTCTTTATGCTGGTTAGAATAGGAATTATATATTACTGTATATAATCCCAGCTCATTTGAGTGGCACTAGTAAGTCTTTAGTGCAATTTTTGGAATTATAAACTATCTTACTCCTCAGTGATCTCCTCAGTGATTATACACTGTAGTTAGGGTATGAATGCTGATTCTTCTCTTAACTTATAGCCAATTTGGAATATCAGTTGAAGTGACGGGTTTAGCTAAGAATGCCTGATCTTTGTGCAGTCAAAAGCTGGGTCCTTCTCTGAGAAACACAGTACTTTTGCCCACTGTTCTTTTAGCTTAACAACTGCATTCCCTTTTCAGTTCATCTTCGGTAATAATGCTTGTAGATGCTGCTGCTGCTGCATGCAAGCAATTTAGGTAATAAATAATGCACATCTAGTAATACTTGACTTAAACATGAAAATTGCACCTGCACTTACAGGCACAAAAAGTTCACAAATATATTGATTTACTTTCCAAATGTTACTTGTTGGTTGATGTTGGAACTCAATATGGCAAAGATAATATATAAAATTTCAAAGGAATGTATTTTCTATGGCAATCTTATTTTGCAGGTGTTGAATATTGAAGTGTTTTTTCCTAACATTCAAATTGTCATCTTTTTATTTGCATTGTGAAACTATTTCTACTGATTTGTGACCTTGTTAAATGCGATGAGGTGTGGCAAGCACAAAATTTTGGCATATTTTTAAAGGATAGCAAATTATCATTCATAGGAATGAATAAAATATATCTTTACATATAAGAAGAATGCATGCTATTGGAAGGCAATATTCTATTGGCAGTGAAGACAACTAGAATGAAGTTCGACATTTTTTCTTAAATATGTAGTAGGTTAGCATTAGTCCAGACTGATCTAACACATGAATGAGAACTGAACTATAATGAATTTCCCTATGAACCAATTGTTAAAAAGACATATTTGTCAATTCAATTTTCTTCTTAAACCACAAGTGCTTCAGTTGATGAACATAAAAGGAATACAAAATTAAGCCAGTAGATGTTCTGGCTCAGAAAAAGAAAATGCTGAGAACACATTCAGTTGAAACAAGATATAAAAGCTTGCTATAATAATAACGTTATGTAAAGACAAGCTAGGACGAGCACTAATGCGGTTCTCTAGGAACAGATTTCTTTGGAACTAAAACACTGAATGAATTACGTTGGATATTATGCAAGTGAGCTTCTGATTGTGCAATGGGATTTGGCCTTGCTTTTCTCTCCTCATGATGCCACCAGATGTTTCAGATAATTTCCCAACGTTTCAAATCAGATTTGTAGAATGTGAAGTGCAGGAGGGAGAATCTATACTGCTAGCAAATGTTCTGTGAACAACTAAACACTGTTGCAAACAATCCACTAAAGATCTTTCTTCTTTACTTCAAAGAACTGGCCTCTAGTGAAAGCTCCAAGTATCCCTGATGAACAGATAGACTTTTTTGAGGAGAGATACTTGTGGTAAAGTATCTTATCCACAGCTTTAGTTCTTATATAATTCTTTCACAGTTAGCTTCATTTTCAAGAGAAAATAGGTCTCTTATGGCAGGGAAGCCAAGGCTTTAGTTCCATGTATCTGATCTTGGGACCACTAGTAGTCTTAGGACAGCGGTTCTCAACCTGTGGGTCGCGACCCCTTTGGGGGTCGAACGACCATTTCACAGGGGTCACTGTACGCGTTAGCCCGCCATCTTGATGCCACCGTCACTGCAGGGATGAAATGCTCCCAGTTCGGCCGTGCCTGCGGGTCGCCGGATAGCCGGTAGCGACACAAGCGGGAGACTTCACCCACCCGCCGCCATTTGGGTTCTTTTACCCTCTGCGCGTGCGCAGAACGCTTTGCGCATGCGCAGAGGGTAAAAGAACCCAAATGGCGGCGTCCGGGCGAAGTCTCCCGCTTCCGACGCTATCAGCTGTCCGGCGACCCGCAGGCAAGCCCGAACCGGGACCATTTCGCCCCTGGTGCCACGCCCCCTTTGTCACCTCATCCCGCGCGGGGAGGGGGTCGGGGCGGCAGGGGGGTCACGCCATTAGAAAGGTTGAGAACCACTGTCTTAGGGAAACTGCAGGTGGTCTCAAAATGGCAACCCAAATTACCATCAAACCTCCCTTTTCAAGACCCTATAATCCCTTAATTCGAGGTAGAGTCAAGGTGACTGGATGGAGCTGAGCGTTTACTGGCCGGAACTGGCCGGATGCCCTTCCTGACACCACACAGAGTTTGCAGCAGATATTTTTTCTTTGTATCCAATTTTTTCTTTGTGGAGACAAATATCTGTCGCTACCTACCGTAGTATTAAACTCTCAACCTTCTGAGTGGGAGGCAAGCATCTTCACCACTAGGCCACCCCGCCAGAGGTGGGTTTCAGCAGGTTCTGACCAGTTCTGGAGAACTGGTAGCGGAAATTTTGAGTAGTTCGGAGAACCGGTAGCAGAAATTTTGAGTAGTTCGGAGAACCAGTAAATACCACCTCTGACTGGCCCCGCCCCCATCTATTCTCTACCTCCTGAGTCACAGCTGATCGGGAGGAAATGGGGATTTTGCAGTATCCTTCCCCTGGAGTTGGGAGGGAATGGAGATTTTACAGTATCCTTCCCCTGCCACACCCACCAAGCCATGCCCACCAAGCCATGCCACACCCACCAAGCCACGCCCACAGAACCGGTAGTAAAAAAATTTGAATCCCACCACTGCACCCCGCCACTCGTTTTGGTCATTAAAACTACAGGTAGCCCTCAACTTACAACAGTTCATTTAGTGACTGTTCAAAGCTACGGCACTGAAAAAAGTGAATTATGACCATTTTTCACATTTATGACGGTTGTAACATCCCCATGGTCACATGATTTACAGTTGAATGCTTGATAACTGGTTCATATTTATGACGGTTGCAGTGCCCCAGGGTCATGATACCATCTTTTGCTACCTTCTGACAAGCAAAGTCAATGGGGAAGTCAGATTCACTTAACAACTGCAGTGATTCACTTAACAAATGGCAAGAAAGTCACAAAATGAGATAAAACTCACTTAACAGATTTCTCACTTAGCAACATAAATTCTGGGCTCAATTGTCATAAGTCGAGGACTACCTGTACTTAGATTTATTTACATATATTTTTATTTAATGTTGGAGTTTGGAAATGCTATCTGAAAATAAACATTCTTAGCTTATGTGACAAATTTCAGTGATAAGGTAGTGGGAGCTATGGCAGTACAGAAAGAATTTTGGCTATGCAGTCATAATAGCAACAGGACTAAATTTTAATCCTGCACTATTGTACTTACCTATGTTGTTCATGCATTATTGTGCATTTTTGGGGCAATTATCCTTGGAGATTTCTTTTCATCCTAATCTTGAGGTGTATTAGTTTTGTGCTGCAATCTAGAAAGAGTGCAGAAAAGAGTAACAAAGATGATTTAGAGGACTGGAGGCTAAACCATATGAAGAACGAATGCAGGAACTAGATATGTCTACTCTAATGAAGTGAAGGACTAGGGGTGACATGATAGCAGTGTTCTAATATCTAAGGGGCTGCCCCAAAGAAGAGGTTAACCTATTCTCCAAAGAACCTGAAAGCAAGACAAGAAGCAATGGATGGAAATTTATCAAGGAGAAATTCAACCTAGAAATAAGGAGAATTTTCCTGACAGTTAGAATGATTAATCAGTGGAATGGCTTGCCTTCGGAAGTTGTGGGTGCTCCATCACTGGAGATTTTCAAGAAGAGATTGGACAACCATTTGTCTGAAATGGTGTAGGGTCTCCTGCTTTAGCAGGGTGTTGCACTAGAAGACTTCCAAGGTTCCATGCAACTCTGTTATTCTATAATCCACCTTGTTCATGATAACAATTGCCCCTCCTTTGTCAACCTATTTGATCAGTGCCCCGGCAATTGCCTTAAAAAACACGCTACTAGATGTTTAAAAACGATCTCTTATGTTTATGAAATGGCTTGTAGCAGCCAGAGGGAGGTTTTCAGTGCAGTGTGTCATTCCTTTGAAAGAATGCTATTCCAGTTACCGGTATGTTCTAAATGGAAGAGATTTTGTCAGTAAGGAAGACTAATGCATTTATAGGTCCTCATGATCCTCTCCCCCCCCCTTTTTTTTTTCCCCTTGAACTTTGTGAAGAACAGAAGTTGGTAATTTGCTCGGGCAAGATGACTTTGTGACACTGATCTGCAAAGCATGTCTATTTTCTCACTCAGTTGAGGTTTAATTCAGTAAAGCAAGAGTTTATTGTTTTATTTTTTTCCGTTTAGATGAAATTCCTATAATGTTTGACATTGTTTACTTGAGCACATGTGATTCTGTTATTGGGGAATAAGCTATCAAAGAATCAAAAAGGATGCAGTGAGCAATTCAGAAACGTCATTGGTATCCTCACCTGAGCCTTGCCGCCCATGTAGACGTTCTCAACTTGTACAGAAGGGTCCACCATGGACCACCAAGAACTGCAATAGAAAGAAAAGAAGGCAAACAGGATGGTTGTAGTAGGATGGAAGATAAGGAATATTTCCTTACCTGTTTCAGTAGTACAACACAGACTATTTGGACACAGTTTTGCTTGATTTATTGTGCACTTTAAACATTATTTTACACAGTGCCCTTTACACAAAGTCATATCAGATCATGCAGGGCACTCACAGTCGCGTTTCAACTACCTTTCTTAAGATTTCTGTGGTTTTCATTTGTATGCTGTCATGCTTATCTTTGCATCTCTGAAATCTAGCTTGCATAGCATCTTATTTTAAAAAACAGCTGAGAGTTGTGGGAACCTGAGTCCAGATTCCATATGTGGGTTTTTCTTCCATAATATGGAATTGCCGGCTTTGCTGCCTCTAAATAATCTCAAGAATAGACACTGTAGCAGGATTGCTACATTTAACTTTTGTCAGCTTTTATTCTGAGTTTATTTGGAAAGCCAATTTAACATAAGAAGCCAGAGCAGAACAGAAAATGGGACTGCAGAACATATCAAGACTTGGCAGTGGCCAGTTGATGGAGTCACAGGCTGATTTTATATGTATGTCAAGATGATTGTTTAAGTATTATGTTTTATTTTTCATCTTCATAGTTTGACACATTTATGATTGCATGTATTTATCATTTGCATGTGGCTTATTTAATTCATGTGGCCAGTGTCTCTTACTGTTGTGGCAGAAATTCTGTGATGCTGTGGGATTATGTAGAATAGATAAAATGAAAAATAAAATAGCACAGATGCTCAGACAAGTAAGTTATTCCCTGATCAGAAGATAAATACTATTATGGATTTTTCACCCTTTAAAATCTTTTAATGTATTGTTCAAAACTCTTTCTTAAATTATTTATTTAGCCAGGGATTTGTGGGAGAGATGTAGAAATAGATTTCTTTTTTTATGTTTATGTAACATAAGGTAAAGGTAAAGGTTCCCCCGCACATGCGTGTTAGTCGTTTTCGTGGTCATGTGGCCGGCATGACTCAATGCCGAAGGTGCACAGAGCACTGTTACCTTCCCACCAAAGTGGTCCTTATTTTTCTACTTGCATTTTTACGTACTAGGTTGGCAGAAGCTGGGACAAGTAACTGGAGCTCACCCCGTTAGGCGGCACTAGGGATTTGAACTGCTGAACTGCTGACCTTCTGATCGACAAGCTCAGTGTCTTAGCCACTGAGCCACCGCATCCCTTTTGTGTAACATAGTACAACATAAATAACCAAATGCTGATATACTTTCAAAAAACATTGACATGAATAGACCTTGATCTAGTCTAGTAGTTAGTTCTTAAATATATATTTGGGGTTGCTTCATACAAATTCACTATATTTTAATATTTCTATATATTGAGAAAGGTTAAAGTTGTGAGTTTGTATTTTTGTCTGCCTCCAGTATTTTTCATATCTGTTAATTATAGTTATAGTTTATTTATTGAAACCTTGGTCTTAGGGAGCACATCTGTATGTCTTCTGAATTTCAGTCTCTTTCTAGTATTTCCTCATGCAAAAATGGACAACTAGGGAAAATATCTCTGGATACAAAGCTTTAAGTAATGTAAAGGTAGAATGAATGATGCATATTAACTTTCATCAAGGACATTTATAATTCTTTAGCCATCCGGTTTTATCAATATTGTCATTATATTAGGTGATGTTTTCTTATTATATTCATCTTCAACTAGTCAATTACATTTCAGCTATGTGTTCCTGTAGCTGACTGGAAATTTACCACCTTTGTGAATCTAAACCTGAGGCTAAATGCAAAATTGTTACATTAGCATACTCTATTCTCTTTATTTCAGGAGAATTGCTAAGTCAGCCCAGGCCAGAGGGAGTAATTGAGATCATCTGTCCGAAGAATGGTAACGAGCGAGTGAATGTGGCTTTGGTTTATCCCCCTACTCCAACAGTGATCAGCCCTTGTTCCAAGTGACTGCTGGAAGTCGCCTGCCTTGGCCCCTATTATAAGGACACATCAAATGCCCCTTAAACCCTTGCTAAGCATTTTCGGAGATGTACCACCCAGAGATGGATCTAATTATTTATGGGGCCTGAATATCACAGCTTGGGAAATAAAGGTATAGTGGGGTTGCTTCTTTTGCAAATGGGAAACATACTACAGTTAAATCAAGGTGGGAGGGGTATCAGAATTTTATGAGAGTGGTTTGATTTTCTTTTCTTTTTTTTAATTTATACCTTATGGTACACATTGTAGTATTTCTATGCTTCCTGTGCTTTGGATTCTATCAACAACTTATAATCTGAGCAAACATTGACTGCCTGGGGAGTAAATTCTTTGAGAGGAATTCATAGTCACCTTTATAAGTTAGAAGTGTCAGAGGAAGCAATTCCTATTTGTATATGTATCTAGAGCAGTGGTTCTCAACCTTACTAATGCCGCGACCCCCTCCCCGCCACCGCGACCCGCGACCCCCTCCCCGCCCCCTCCCCGCGCGCGATGAGGTGACAAAGGGGGCGTGGCACCAAGATGGCGGGCTAGCGCGTGCTTAGGTGACCCCTGTGAAAGGGTCATTCGACCCCCAAAGGGGTCGCGACCCACAGGTTGAGAACCGCTGATCTAGAGAATACTAGTGTAAAAAATTGCAGAACTAAGCAGATGCTTCCCAATATCTTCCAAAGCATATTTAACCAGTTTAAGTTAGGCGATGAGTATCCAACAGGCCATATATAGCATCCCAATGTAACATTTACAGTTCCAACTACTTTCAGATATTGTACCTTGGCACCAAAATGATTGATAGGAAATCGTTATTTATTTATTTATTTCAAAAATAAGAATGAAAATGGAAGCAGGACATTTCCAGAAACTGAGAACTGTTCCTATTTCTGTTCTCAACCTCCCACAGTCCCCTAGAACAATCCAGGATGTTACTGCCAGTATACAGTCCTTTTGTCAATTTTTCAAGGATTTTCATCATCCTTATTTTGGGCTATTTTGCTCCTGTTCCCACCCTTAAATACCTGGGGGGGGGGAAAGGGAGGGAATTAACATTCAAACTTGTTCTTTCCAAGACATCAACATGTCTTTGAAAGATTTCCTGCAGCCCCCAAAAGGCCATGATCATTCATTTTGACCTGTGAGCACTCAAAAGTTTGCCTCCCCTGTCTCCACTTACACAGTCATTCCTATAGTGAACCAATACTTTTTAAAACCAAACATTAACTGATAAAATTTTTCTCTACTAATTACCTGGAACAGGTCTGACTATCAATATGAACAAAGTTCCTGCTGATAACGACTCATTTTAGGTTGTCCTGTTGCTATAATTATTCTAATAAAACAAATATTGAATGGACTGTATTTACCTGAAAGGACGACTTTTTTAATACTTTGCATTTAAAATGGAAGGGCTCATTCCTTTCAATTCTGTTACTTCAGAACAAGATAATGGAGGCAGATAAATTGGTTTCAGTATAAAATCCCCTTTGAATGGAGGAAGGGTGATGTTTTAAATTCAGGGTCATCCTTCTTTTAGAAAGAGGCTGTATTAAAAAAAATTCATAATAGCTATTCAGTACTGACTGATTTTATGATCATAGGAGTAATATTGAACCACAACTCCCTTCTGTTATTCTTTCGGATTAGCTTCACTAAGGATCACAGAAGGCAGATCAACCATGATAGCTTTGTACAGAGAATGGTTATTCCAGGGTATTAGAGAATGGCTATCTCTATTATGCTCTCTGCATGAGGATTTCCTGAAGATACCAAAGATTTGGTTATTAGTTGCTCAGTTTAATAGATGTTGATCTGATTTAGTAAGAATAAACATGTCTGTTCTCTTTAATTGTCCTTAATTTTATTATAGAGATTTATTTTATTTGGGGGTCGGGCAACAATAAGGTAATTGAATATATATTTGAAACCATAAGCATTGTGAACCTTGATACTTCAGTTCTGCCTTCTTCTAACATACAGATTAATGAGAGCAGGTGTGCTAAAGGCTGTGCATTGGGGTGGACACAAATCTGCAATCTACATGAATTGATGCTTTTCACCGATTGGGGTTGGACTGATAAGTTCAGAAGAAGCAGAAAGCATCATCAACCTGATCTACTGTTGAATCTGATTACCCTGCAGTATGAAGGCTCTCACAAGAACCAAGACCATTGTTCGCTGAGAACACTATTGACCTGTGTTTTGCACTTGTTTGGACTCACGAATGTAAGCTTTTTCTCAATGTATGTAACATTAGATGTACCTGAAGAAATTTCTAATGAAAAGGAATGGTTGTTAACTTTGGTGGTTTCTGTGCAGGTAGGTGTTGAATTTATCACTGGCAGCTTCAGTTGGCCTCTCCAGCAGGCAAGAAGTCTAGCATCTCTTCGCTTCTTCCATAGTCTTTAGAAGCCAAGACAGACTGTCAGAATGGTGCTTGGGGAGTTCTATTATGTCTGTGGGATATCTTTTTAGTTCTCCTGTGTGTTTTCACCCCAGTTATGCCGTCTATTAAATCATAGCACTAGCTGTTGCTTGTGCACAAGGATAGCGGTGTAGCAAGAGATAGAGGAAGCTTAAATATGTACACATGTACACCTGTTCCTCAGTTATTGTCTCAGATATCACAGAGATAATCTTGGGCAAAACTATATAAATTTAATGGAGCCGAACTTACTAAATACCAACAACCTTCCTTTTCACCCACAAGTACAGTCGTCATGATGACATATAAATAAATTCACTACATCATGGACTATTCACTGAAGAAAAAACTTCTTGGATGAATTGTTATCAGGGAGTTCAAGTCAGATTTTGAAGTTCACCCAGCCTTAGTTTAGCGCTACTAGCTGTGGCCTGAACCAAAACAGCTAGGTTTATTTTCATATAACTACAGCCAAATAACCTAATGTAGCCTTGCAAATAAATTTGCAAAAGGTAAACATCTGCAAAATTGTTCCTGTTGCTTTCACAGAAACAGCCTAAAAAGGAAGAACTGGGAAAAAGAGAGAATGCATTCTTTTTTTTCTTTTCAGTTTATAAAAACATCTCACTGTTTGGCCATAAACAGGCTTGCTCCCTACATAGATAGTTTAGCAGAGTGGAGAAGTTTGAAGCCTGACTGTGTAGGGTAGCTACTTGTGAAGGCAAACATAACATGGTAGCTTCATATATAACTTCATATATAGTTCTCCAAACCTCTTCTTACTTGCCATATACCAGGGGTCCCCAAATTTGGCAACTTTAAGACTTGTGGACTTCAACCCCCAGAATTCTCCAGCCAGCTGAGGAATTCTGGGAGTTGAAGTCCACAAGTCTTAAAGTTGCCAAGTTTGAAGACCTCTGCCATATACTTTTAAGATGTGGTAACTTAGAAATGAAAAGTAGGTGAACTCCTTCCATCTGACTGATTTTCATCTGAACTTTCCCCCATTGTCAACCAATGAAAAATTCTACTGTACAGTCATGGGTCTTGTCCTGTTCTGCTGGGTAGAGATTAGTACTTTGAAACAAAAGATGTGCCTGATGGCACAATATTTTCTTCATCTTTCTTAACTTGTACTGAAGAATATTAGCATGCCACAAGATACTATTATTTATTCAGATATCTTTAATTTGTACGTCTACTTTTCCCAGGTTTATTACTTCTTGTCTTCAGTTCAGTCTGTTTCTGCTAGTGTTGCAATTCCTTTTGGATTGGTTGGAAGTTAATTTGAAATCTGATTCCACCTACATGCCATCCTCAATATGGGATGGCAGGAAAAGCAGAGTAAAGTCTAGTATGCCAGAGTTATAATATTGCAGAATCTGGGATTAGCTTTGTATCGATTATAAATTCTAAAAGCTCTTTAAGTCCCTTTCAGGAAAAGGCCCATTTGTTGTGAGCAGCTTTTTTTTTGGAAAGGTTCTTCCTTTCCCTCCCTCCCTCCCTCTTTTTATTTTTTCAGTTTCTTGGATTTGGTCTGGCATTTCCTGCAAAAGGACTGGCAATTAAGGAGACATTCTTCCTTTTGCTCATTTGGCTCTTTTCCTTTGTTTAGGACATCCATCTGTCCATGGTCAATTTTTTAAGGAGCCTGCTTGAATAAGCCTTAATATTAGATCAGCTCTTAAAAGAGCTATGTGCTGAGCTATGTGAAAATCCAGGAAATGCCGGTCACTGAGATAGTATCCAGCTTAATTTGCACATATTATCTGCTTCCTTTCATTTTTATTTAATTTTAGAATTCATTTTGCCAGCAGCAAGTAAAATTGTACAGCAGGCTAGACTGCTGGACTGAGTTTAAAATAAGAAATAATTAACATTATTCTCCCCTCCCGTTTACCTGGCGTCACACTCAGGTTGGCAACTGGCACCATCACAGAAGCAAAATGAATTTGAAAAGAGCTGAATAGGCTTTTCCCTCTGCATACCGTACTTGTTCACAAATTGTTACTTAGGATTATAGTGATGCACTAATGAGGTCTAGTTGGAAGCATCCTAAAAAAGCAATTACAAAACTCAAACAGAAGTAAGAGGTCATCCAAAGTAATATTCATTCCCTCATTCCAGAGATCAAATGAATATCAGGTTGATTTCCCAATAAAAGATTTAAGGAATAGCCAAGAAAGATCTGTCCTAGATGTATTTATGAAAAGGTGACCTGTTTCAGTAATACAAAATCAATCGTAGAGGTAAATTAATGTTAGAGAAGGCTTGTCAGTTGAAACGAGATTAAATTGCTAATTATTGGCCACACTGAAATTGGTGCCACTTAATTGGCAAGCCCAAATGTTTACCGTATTTTTCAGACTATAAGACGCTCCGGACTATAAGACGCACATTAGCTTTAGAGGAGGAAAACAGGAAAAAAAAAATCTGCTTCTGCCTCCCAGCATCCATCCGGTATTCATCTGCCTAGTGTCCTTGCAGCAAACAGCAAACAGCCTGGTCAGCTTCAGCAATTTATCGCAGCCCCAGCACGTGGCTCGTCAGGGCTCCGTTCCGTTGTGCCCACCACCGGTCAACTGAGCTGAGCTGCTGCCGCTGCTGGGGAACGCTAAAGCCTTCACTGCCAAGCAGCTGATTGGCGATTGGATTTGCCTCCCAGAATACCGCCAATCAGCTGTTCTAGGCAGTGGGGATCACCGCCGCCTGTTCGCTGCCGCCGCCGCCCATTCACCACCAATCGCCTCAAACGGGCAGCGGCAATAGGCAGTGGCGGCGGCAATCCCTGCAGCCTAGAACAGCTGACTGGCGCTACACCAATCCGCCTCCCCCGCTGCAATATTCGCTCTATAAGACGCACAGACATTTCCACCCACTTTTGGCGGGGGGGGAGTGCGTCTTATAGTCAGAAAATACGGTAACTTGATTTGTTTTCCTCAAATTATTGGATATGTTTGTTTTTCCAACAGTTAAATTTGTCCATTGGTTTTATAAATATCCACATAATGAATACACTGGGTTTGGGGCATACATGCATAATACTATTATTCTTCATACTGCATATCCAACTTTAAAAATTTCCAAGTCCATTCTAGATAGTAAATAAATAAGCACTAACAAATCATCAGAACTGTAGCTGCCTGTTTGACAATTTTGATTAGTAGGACAGAGTCCATATTTATAAACAACAGGCATGAAAGTTCTCAGTATTTTTTAACTGTAAGCAAAAAATCATTTCAAGGTGTATATGAATAGCCTCAAAAGACATTTGCTTACTTTAACCTAGATATACAGTATGTATCTGGCAAACAAGATAAATCTTATTTAAACAAGGAGAAAAAGCTACTGAGCTTTTCTTTCTACTTATCCCATCATCAAACTGATGTATTGCCCCTGCTCATTATCGCACCTATTATATTGAAATAATATGCATATTAGGATAATAAGAATATTGGACACCGATTGTTGGTTTTTCAAAGGAGGTTTGAGTTCAGGGCAGAAGATCACAGGCTGCAAGTATCTTAAGACTCTAAAACTGTCCCACTTATTTTCCCTTCCTCCCCCACCAACCCCTGAAAAGTTTGGCCTGATTCTCATTCTGATGTTGTTTGACGATTATCTGAAAGGAAATATAATTGTCACATTCATTTTTGTTGCTAGACTATCCAGTTTGTTTCAGTTTCCCCTTACCAATTGATAAGTGGACAGACCACCTGGATTGAAAAGGGGGGAGGGATTTCCTACTAACTTGTAGCCACTATCTAAACATCTGCAGAGTGCCAAGTTGGAAATGGCTCTTTTAACACCGAATAGAGTAAAAAGGGGGAGATTTTGTACTGGCATCTGATACTCTTTCCCTTTCTTCTATTATGATACCTGTCTACCACATCTGCTGGCTGATGGTTAAGATTAGCATGGCATCTCTCTAGAAAATCATCAGGCCAGAGGTAGACGTAACATATTGTCTCTTAAAAGTTGAAAATACTAGTTTCCCAGCCTTCTGGGAGTTGGGGTCCACCCATTTTAAAGTTGCCATGGTCGAGAAACAATGACTTAATCAAATACTGAAATGAGCAAAAAAGGAGAATTGTAGGCAATAGCAGAAGGCGAGTGAATATATAAAAAAGCTTTCATTTATTTAATCATTGTGTACCCCATCTTAAATCTTCAAGGTGAGTAACAAAACTAAATAATAGAGTTCAGTGGTGGGTTGCTACCGGTTCGCACCGGTTCGGCGAACCGGTAGTGGCGGGAGGCTCCGCCCACCCGCCTGGACGTCATCAAAAACGCTCTGCACATGCGCAGAAGTGTTGCCAGCGCGCTCCTGTTCCCGAACCGGTAGCAAAGGTAAGTGGAACCCACTACTGATAGAGTTGGTCTTTGCCTTGGCATCACCCCAGAACCAGATCAAAATAGGATGACTTGGAGTGGGTTTTTTAAAGTTGCTTGAGTCAGGGCAGGTGTGTTTGACTTGCTTCCTATGCCTCAATTCCTGTTAAGGATTGTTTTATAAGATGGAGGATGGTTCACTGAATGTTGTATAGCACATCTAAAATTGAAAAAAAAAAGTAAAAATCTTTCTCAAGCAAAGTGAAATTTAGAGGTATTATTCCCATCATAGCTTGGTGGGGATATGGCATCCTGCATTCAGGAATGAACAGGTCCATCTTCAAATCAGAACCTTGAAATTGGTCATCTCAACCACAGCTCTTTGGACAGGAAGAAAGAAAACGGGTTGATACATGTCCTTCTGTAGCTGCAATCAATCAATATTTTTCAGTGCTGTGTGTGGCAATGCTTCTTGTGAATAATTAACTGATTATGATTTTTTACAAACCTCAGTCTTCCATCAATTTATTTATCTTCCTATTCCTTTTCTCAGACCTTCAGTTTGCTTTTAGAATATGTTTCCAGTTCTCATTTTGTGTAAAAGCAATTTTCAATATTACTAGGGTGTTTTTTCCCCCTTTGCTTAATTCTTTCTCATTCCTTTATTCCTCCAGTAACAATACTTACTATTAGTTGTAATTTTATAATTGCCTAAATGACTGGAAATAATGTATTTTTCTTGCCTTGGAAGAGAGTATCCATAGTTTTGACTTGTTTCACTTGCTCTGTCAAGAAGAGGTAGTTTTTCCTTGCATCTCCTTAAAGAGAAGGAGAGCAACTTTGTGAAATGTTTCCGGTCCTACCTACTCCGATGTACAGCAAAAACAGCTCCTTTTTTCCTCTTTTATCTTCTGCTATGAGAAAAACCCAGGTAGTCTTACAATTTCCATAAATGCTTCTGGAGAGCATTCTGACAAATAGGGCAACCAACTCTTGAGCTCTACCCCTGGGTAAGTGCTTTCTCCAGGATGTGCAATCACTCAAGCAGCTCCACCTGTATGTTTACTTCATGATTTGGCTGTGACACAAATAGCAGATATTAGTTGCACAGCTTTGAGATGATGGGATCATTAATTTTGGAAATGAACAAAGGGACCCTTGGGTCAAAGGTGACGTTCCTGGGAAGGAAGTCTGCTGTTTCTGGCTCTACCAGTGATATGTGGATCAGATTTTCACCCTTTGCAAGTGGTCTTCTCAGCTTGCTTATCTTCATGCTCTCTGCTTTCCAGGACTTCAAGGCTGTTTCTCTGAGGAGCTATTTCTCAAAGCTATACTGATGGCATCTGCAATCTTGGACAGGAAAAGGTAGAAAATGGTATTTTGCCAGGTTGTAAACAGAGTCCTCAGCTGAGTGCTAACTAAAGGCTACTTGAAGTGCACACCAAACTAATATCCACATGCTTGTAGGATGTGGATCCCAAATATCTAGGCAAGAGAGTGCTTGTTTCACAGTGCTAATCTGGATGCAGAGATCTGAGGGGAGCTGTCACCCTCAGATAATTAATCCCCCCCCCTTCCAATATGGAGAATGGAGAACTTTTAAATGAAAGATTCATGGTATACTTTCAGAGGAAATGGGAAGCTATTTTGGGATGCAGATTTCCTGCTGCTTGCTAAACCCCCTCCCCTTTACAAAACCCTTACCCCATTTTTTCCCCCTCTTTTACTCTGACAAAACAGTTAACCAATCCCTAGATGATTCCAAGGTCAGATAATCCTTTCCCTCAGATCTGCCATGATCCTCTTTCATCAGGGTCACAAAAGTTTATTGACTGACAACAAAGGTGAACCCTTCATAGTTGAGCACTATGACAAATCTCTACACCCCATTTTGCAGGCTTCAAAATGCCACTGGCAGATGCCATCACTGTGTCCCTTACTTGGGGAACGATAATCAAAAAGGAAACGGTAACATAGAAAGTATCCTGATCACCCACAAAGTGAACTTATATTAAATACTGTAGGTCTCAGCTACCTTTGTATTCACTTGCATGTCCATTCCATGGTCCGAATGGCTTGTCTAGTATAAATATATGAAAATATCAGTTGGCCAAGACTTCATCAATGACTGCAGTGCAGACTAAACACATGAATTAAAATGTTCCCTACACTTTATATAAAGGGGATTACTACTGTGATTATCGCCAGTCTTTAACAAGAAGATCCATTGTTGAGAGATCAGTCACCATGAATGCTTGGGTATTTGACATAAACATTCACAGGAGAAGCACCTATAAATGTTTCAGGTTATCAATCATCTACTTTCTATTTAAGCCACACAGCTGGTTGGAAAAGATTGTGAGGATACTATTAAATATTTATAAAATCCAAAAAGAATGGGGAAAGAAATCCTGGATTATGGGATATACTATACTGCTCCCACATTGGAGCATTAAAGTTGATTCTACAATGTCTCCAACAAGGAGACTGGTGTCCATGGACTTCTAGGAGACATACAGGTAGTCTTCGACTTGCAACCATTCATTTACTGACTATTCGAAGTTACAATGGCACTGGGGGGAAAAAGTGACTTAGGACACTTACAACTGTTGCAGCATCCCGATGGTCGCGCAATCAGAATTCAGGCACTTGGTAACTGGTATGTATTTATGATGGTTCCATTATCCTAGGATCATTTGGTCACCATTTGCGACCTCCCCAGCCACTTCTGACAAGCAACGTCAATGGGGGAAGCTAGATTCATTTAATGAGCACATGATTCACTTAATAACTGCAGTGATTCATTTAACAAGCCTGGCAAAAGTTGTAAAGTGGAGCACAAGTCACTTAACTATGTAAGTCATAAGTTGAGTACTACTTGTATTTATTATATACTATTAATCCATCCCATTGAAGATTCCTCCAATTGGGAGTGTTTGGTACAGTGCTTCCAGAACATCGCCCTTCCCTTCATGCTACTATGAGTCATTGTGGGGATGGGGGGGGTGTCCAATTTGATGGCACATTTTCAACATCATAGTACATTGTGAACTCCAGAGGGTTCTTTCTCTTACTTCCCAGACGTGAATAAAACCCTGTCCTGCCTGCTAAAATGAGTAGGAGAAATGCTAACTAGGAATACTCTTCATTCATTGTAGAAAGAAGGCCTTCCAAATAAAATTCAATGTTCGATAATGCATTTTCTTCTTTTGAGTTATTGTAAGCAGTATTTTCCTGTCCCATTTTAGCCCTAATGGTATGGGGATTACATATGTTAGCATTTTGTTACCAGAGGGGTTGAAGACCGATAAGGATGGTTGGGTGGGCAATCAAATCACACTGGCAAATGGTGACAAAGCTTAAAAATCTATTGTTTCAGTCTACATACTTGACATTTTCTACTCTGATTTGTATGAAATGTATGCTTCACCTCATAATGTTTATCACTCCTTTATGAGGTTTAATAACTAAAATTGTATAGGAACTTTCAGCTCCTTTACACCCCAGATTCATCCAATTACTGGTCCAATTTCCTGCACGTTATGGATCTGTTAGGCATTTTTCTTGTTTTAGATAATGGGAGGCTAAAGTTCCAGATTTCCTGAAGAATGCTCCAGAATTGGAAATGAGCTGGTAATTACTTTATCCCACCCCCAACTAAGACCAAGTGAGTCAGACTACTTTCTTAAGGACTTTGCCTAATCCTAAACATAAAGAAAGAAATATAATATTCTGCAAATAAAATAAATGAAAGCCAGGGGGAGGGGATCTTTGGGCCATTCACACTGCCTCAGTACAACCCACCTCACAGGGCTGTTGTGAGGAACACAGGAGAAGGAGGGAGTATTAATGTATGCTTGCTGCCTTGAATTACTTAACAAAGTAATAAAGGTAGGATAAAAATCAAATAAATTGAAAGTAATTGAAATGCCACTCTATCCAACTTTGGGAGATAAATTTTCCTGAAAACAGCTCAGTCTTTGTGCTCTGGAAATCTGCAAAGCTATCTTAACTGCATTTAAAAAAAAAGTTTGTAAAAGCCATCCTATGTGTTCATCTGACCTAGTTTTGTATTTTCTTAAGATAACTATGGTTAGAGTTGTTTTTATAAATAGGGATACCCTAGCTTAGTTCGGTATGCCTCCCAACATTTGGGGACATAAATTGTCTTGCTATTCAGATGGACTATGTTTATGACAGTGTTGATTGGGGAATGTTTATGACTTGCTATTTGTATGTAAAAAAAAAAAATTCCCTTCTTTAGTTTCTACAAAGGAAGATACTAAATTCCTGTGACTATGGTATGCTTTGGAAAGGGACATAAAATTAAAATTGGAAAGCATTTTCTCTTCTGAAACAACACTTTCCCAGGAACATATAAATTAAGAAATTCCAAACTGAAATGGATATAAAGTAATATATTAACCTACAGGTAAAAATGAACTATTCATCACTTTGATTCCCAGGATTGTTCCTGAACAAACAGCATGCCAACAGCATGGCTTGAAAAGCTTCTTAAGGGTTATATTCAGTGTGCAGTATAAAAGTTGCCGCTGCAGGCACTGACAACAATCAATATTGGGGGCTCTTGTTTCTGTTTTGTGAAAGAAGGATCATTGCTAAAGTTCAGTACTGTTCATATTTGCCTCTTTTAAAGTATTATTCATTTTTATGGGCTTCTAGTTATCTATGCAGTCACAGAATTAAGGTAAAATTGGGTTCAGCATGGCCACTGTGCTAGACAATTGCTGGGTTCTAGCATTATCACAAAAACCAAAAAAAACCCTGCATGTTGTCTGTCTTCACTCTTTCAATATTTGTCCCATATACAACACATGTACATGCTTTATTGTTCAATTTCATAGTACAACCCATCTAAACAAATCTGGGTATACCCTTATCTCCGCACAAGGTCAAAAAAAGTAATTGAAAGAAACAATTGTAGATTTGAATAACAGTATAACACTACCGTGTATTGAGACAAAGCTGTGTATATCAGCAATTAGTTTGTAGCACATTCATATGGTTAGTAGCAGTGAAATAAACCAGGAATTGAAAAAACAGTGTTAAAACTGCTAGGAAAAAAGGACTGAGGAATAATAATAGTTAGCTTGAAAACCAGTTACCATCAAGACTTCAGGTCTCAAAAAGGGTAATTCAACTTTTTATTGGAAGAGACCATAAAAACTGGGCTATTTAGGTTCAGTATATTAAAATTAAGAGTTCCATAAACTTTTTTTACTTGCCTAGAAACTGTAGGCTTGGTAATAAAGTTCTGTCATCTTCTAAATGGTGATGTTAGGGCTGCTGCCTCCGTTCAATCCCTAGGAAAGAAAAACCTTTGGATCCATAGATTTAGAGAAAAGGTACTTTTGCTAGGAAAGAACTGAATACAGCAGAAGCCAGGCAAGATCTCAAGCAAAAACGTGTGAAGAAGCAAATTGAAATAAAACCTAGAACCCCCCCCCCGTAGCTAGGCAACCAGATTTCAGTCATCGGCCAGAAGATGTTTTGGGAAAGTCTCTGATTCAGGTGCACTGTCGCTGCCTTCTGCATACCAAAGCTAGAAGAATTGGCCTTGAAGGTGATAAGTCCAAGCTGGCATCCGCAAAGCTTCATGAAAAATTTCCACCGTGGCCTCCTGCAAGCTTCCCCCCGCCCCAAGTGCCCATCACCCCCTCCTTTCAATGGCAGCTGCCAGCAAGCTGGCAAGCAAACACAGATGCAGGTTGACAGGTGATTGGTGCATGTATTGTGGAACACTAAATTGTTCTTCAAATAAGATTGGAGTTGGGTGGCTAATATATTCAAATAAATAAATAAAATTGGGGCCCACTTTAAACATTAATTTGTATAACACTGTTGCTGTTCAATCAATTACTCCTTACAATATTAACTTATATTTACATAGTTCAAGTAAATGGAATGTGCTTATGTATCACACCTGCCAGATCAGGCATATGTACTGTAAATGTTTTGTAAGAATAGTACATTATCAGCCTGAACTACAAGCTATAAGCTTATAATATTTATTAAAATATTTTAAGCACAAAAACTGAGAAGAAGCCTTCTGCTGTCCCATTGCTGAAAAGAAATGTTACTTTCTGTAAGAACATTGCTTTTATAACTAATATCCCATGCAAAAATTCTATTTAAAAGCGTTAAGTCCAAATATTGAGATAAATTTCTTTACAAAACTCTGAACAACCATTCAGTTTTATGTTTAGGCTGAAGACGGATACACCTCATTTGGAAAGAGATTGAAAAAGTGTAGAATGCATTAGCAAATGTTGTATTACGTCTGGTGTCATGAGTGAAGTTTAAAGCCAGTTTGTGTGCACAGGTGAAAGATTTAATACCGGTATATTTGATAACTATATGAAGCTTGCCTGCAGGACTAAATGTAGCTCTCGTTGTTGGATCTTTTGAACAATTTTGGTCTAGGGTAAATTAGGTGGAATATTTCCACAGATCGTATTTCTGAAAACTGAGGAATTAGAAGCATAACTTAAATTAGCTTGTGCTTTTGAAATGTATTGTTTACCTTACACAGGATCCTGTAAAATTTGGTCAGTCAATGTTGAAGTGCCAAAACATGCTGGTCAATAGTGGCTTTACGCTTTAACATATAAGATTTTCTGGTAGATTCTAATCTCATTTTTGATACAATTCTGAGGGGGAACTCTGTTTATTTAAGCTTCCTTCTGGCTGGCTGGTCTTCATCCAGGGCTCAACAATCAAGGTGTATTTAGAAACTCAAACCTGAGCTAACAACCAATAGCGAAGGACACAATTCAGTTGATCTGTTCTCACTGCAGATACAAGATGTCCTAAGACCTTGGAAGTAGGCAATAAACAAGCAAGTCAATAAATAAATAATGAAAATCAGCTACTGAAAAAAAATCAGCCAATCAATCCAGCTCTCTATTTATAGCAGAGTTTTAAATCTTTCATCTTTTTCTTCCCCTGTTACAGCGTAATGGACTTCTTGAGCTCATTTCTCGCCCTTGGATCTGAAGGGCACTGCACTATGTTTTGAAAACAGTCCTGTCTGGTCTGGGATTCTACTTCCAGACTGGCCAGGTTCAGTCCTCATACTGAAAGCCAAAATGAAGTTTGGGTCACTTGTGAAAGTTAATATTTACTAGAGTTTGAAGGTGGTTCCTCCCCTGCCAGTGGACTTTGGTCCTTATTTATTTTCTGATTCAGCATCATTCTGTTGTAAGGCCCAGGTTTAAACAGTTGTTGCAGTTTTAAAACCCTTCTTGGCTCTGTAAGATGTTTTGATATAGATGGTGCAGTCAAGCGGAGAACTTTGGCTGGCCAAGTGTCTCAATAGGATCCTGTTATCATTGCATCAATAGCTGATTTCTGCCAGTTGTTCCGAGAAGATCATGAAATGCTGCTATGTGGAGGCCATTTCTTTGAAAATTGTTGGGAAATTGCCCTGGTATCCATTTCTGACAGGAAAAACTGTTTCCTGGTTATACATCACAATGCTGCCAAAATAAATGTGTGCTTTTCTTTTAATTCCTCAAAAGATCAATTTTTCTTCAACCATCTTTAGGATTAGCCCCTGGAGGGCAGGCATAAACTGTATAAAATAATTGAGGGGTGGTTCATTTGAGGGCATTGGGACTAAATTATAGTTTTCTATAATTTAGTCATCTCCATTTTATGGTACAGGTATTTTTTTTTATTTTTTTACAAGAAAAATAAAATACCTTTAAAAAAAATCAGACCACAAAATTGACAATAAACATCACCTTAAACTTGAGTAATGTATGACTGTTTATTAACCTCAAAATAGTTAATTTGGTGTGCATCTTTTGAACAATATACTTGAGTTTTGGAAATTTTGAGATATTTATCTAATGCTTTGCATCATTTTATCTTCTACCTAAAAAAATTAAAATAACATTCTCCATCTCTTCTAAACACCTTTTTATATGTTACGGTAAAAGATTAAACACACAGAGAGGTTCAGTATTAGCACAGTTTCTATACACACCTGGGAGAAAGGACATGGCACTGGCTACTCCTGGAAGAGGAAATTAAACCTTTCTAACATTTATCTAGAAACTATAACGGGTAATATCTGAAATTACAGAGTAAATTTTGAAGAGGTAAATGTTTCACATTTCAAAAGTTCACCGTCTGAGAAGAGCTGAATCATTGGGAGAAAAAATAGGTTGTCCATAGATCCAGCATTGTTCTCATTTCGTTATGCTTGGAATCCAAAGATCCCATTGCAGATAGCCTTACTAAGAATTTTCCAGAGGCCATCACATATTGACTTCTCATGTTTTTCTATTATGAGTATTGCTTCCTGGAGACATCATTGTCTCAAAGTTGCTTCAATCTGCGAGATGGGTGGGAAATTAATTTGATAATAATAATCTGGAGACAGCAGAACAGAAGAGAAAGAACTAGAGAAGGTAACAAAATACATAGCCCTATAAATAGAAAGACTGTGGCAAAAGAAAGCAAAGGTAGTACCAACAGTAACAGGCGCCTTGGGTGCAATCCCAAAACAACTAGAGCACCACTTCAACACCATTGGCATTGATAAAATCACCATTGGTCTCTTGCAAGGCAGCTTTACTTGGAACAGTCAGCTGCAGCCGCCACCTCCCATCTGCTGTTGGGAAGGCGATGCTCGTGTCAGGATGCTCCTCGATGCGCGGAGGCAGGAGGCGGCGGTTTTGTTTGCTGCCTGTGAGCTGCGGGCGGCGAGCAGCAGAGCGAGTAAGCCAGCGATCTGCCGGTGCTCACGAGTAAACTGCAGATTAGAGGCAGCCGGCAGATCTCTGGCTTACTCGCTCTGCTGCTCGTCGCCCGCAGCTCGCAGGCAGCAAATGAAACCGCCGCCTCCTGCCTCCGCGCATCAAGGAGCATCCTGCCACAAGCATCACCTTCCCAACAACAGATGGGAGGTGGCAGCTGCAGCTGACTTGGGATGGAAACGCGGAGAAACACCCGGCGAAGCAACTGCCTTTTCCTCTCCGACTTCTGTTAGCAGAGAGAAGGAAGAGGCAGAGGCAACAGCAGCAAAAGGAAAGGGGCCGATCGCTTCGCAGCCGGCATGGTTTCCCGGGCTCCCTTCGCCTGGCTCTCCTCACAGCGCCACCACACACACACACAAGGACGTCTCCCTCGAGAGGCTTCAGAGGCCGAGCCTTTTTTTTCCATTTCCCCCCCCCTGCCGCTGCAAGGGCTTTGTGGCACGGAGGCTTCTTCCTCCAGAGGCCGCAAGGATGGGAGCGGCTGCCTCCCGAGGTTTGGGGAGGGAAGTGGGGCGCATTAAAGAAAGGTAAAAGGGAAGCGGGGGGAGAGATGCGCGTCTCGCAGTGGGGCGCAATTTGGGGGTGGCTGGTGGGGCAGAGCATGAGGCGGGAGGGCCGCGAGACGTGCATCTTACCAGAGACTGGCAGCTCCAGATCTTGCGGCTTTTTCAGGGCTTTCTTAAAAAAAACCCCGTCTCTCCAGCCGAGCCTGAAACCTTGCTTCGGGAGGGGGCAGTCAGGCAGCATCCCCCCCCTCCCCGGGCACCTGAAACCTCGGAGCCTGCAGCCTTGGAGCAACTCCTGGCCTTTGCACAGTAAAGAAAAACTTCTGCAGGCTCCGAGGCTTCAGGTGCCTCGGAGGGGGGGAAACGCTGCCCGACTACCCTCTTCTGAAGCAACTTCAACACTTTGGGGTGCTTCCCGAGTGCCACAGCTCCTTCAGATGGAGCCCTGAGGCTGCAGTCCTTTCCCTGGACTGAAGGCAGCCTTCTGCCTTGCAGCCCCCCTCCCCGCCGCATCTCTGTTCTGAGCTCGTCTGCCTGTTGGCAAAGTGGTGCTGGCAAGATGTGAGCAAGCTAGGGAGTGGGCGCAGCAACAGCCGCCGCCTTCCCCCCCCCCCCTTGGCTGCCTGTCCTTCTCCCGCTCGGCTGCCTGCTCCTGAAGGAGGACAGACGTCTCCGCCTCTGGAGAGGGAGGCGGGAAGGGCTTGCTGGCCAGCGGATCAGCACTGCTGAGCCCCCATCTTAGGGCTTCCTCGCCACATCCACTCCAAGCAATCCCTGCCCGGTCCAATTCTGCCTGCCAGATGTGCGGAGCCCTTTCCCGAGCCTGTTCGCGCGTTCAGCACGTGTGGAGGAAGCTCCGGCCAGTGAGATTCCAAAAGCAGAT
>QLTV01002279.1:3236891-3254599 GCA_003457575.1 Thermophis baileyi
CTGGCTGGTTGAAAGTGCTGAAGAAGCTAGTCACAGTTCTCCTGGCCCAATCCCACCTTCGTCGCCACTGTTAGATAGTGGGTAGAGATGACAGGAGACAGACTTCCAAAGCAGCTCTTTATTTCAGCTCTTGTATCAGTAACCAGCAAAGAGCAGTCTGACAGCTTGCCCTTTTATAGGGAGCTGTCAGACAGACCAGCCAATAGCGTTTGAGCTTTTTCCCGCTCAANGGAGGATGTCTGCCTGGCTGGTTGAAAGTGCTGAAGAAGCTAGTCACAGTTCTCCTGGCCCAATCCCACCTTCGTCGCCACTGTTAGATAGTGGGTAGAGATGACAGGAGACAGACTTCCAAAGCAGCTCTTTATTTCAGCTCTTGTATCAGTAACCAGCAAAGAGCAGTCTGACAGCTTGCCCTTTTATAGGGAGCTGTCAGACAGACCAGCCAATAGCGTTTGAGCTTTTTCCCGCTCAAACGCTGGACCTGGTTGGAACCATGTAACACAGTTTAAACAGTTAGAACATAACAGGGAGAGATGTGCATCTCGCAGTGGGGTGCAATTTGGGAGTGGCAGATGGGGTGGGAGGGCCGTGAGACGCGCATCTTACTGGAGACTGGCAGCTCCGGGTCATCTCAGCCGTTGCGTGCAGGGAAAAACATTGCAAAGTAAAAAACTTCTCGTGAGTGCGAGGCAATTAACAACTTCTCGCCCTGCACACAACGGCTGAGAGACGCGATGGAGCTGCCAGTCTCCAGTAAGATGCACGTCTCGCAGTGGGGCGCAATTTGGGGGTGGCAGATGGGGCAGGGGATGGGGCGGGGCCACTAGAGGGGGGAAAATTTTCCTACCTTTTCCTGTGGGCGTGGCTTGGTGGGGGTTCATGTGAGTGGGCGTGAGTGACGTCAAGTTGGCCATGCCCACTCAGTCACATGACCATCAAACCACACCCACAAAATAAACCACGCCCACAGATCCGGTAGTAAAAAAAATTAGAACCCACCCCTGGCTGGGTGGGTATACATGCATTTGATAGTTTCCAATTAGTCTCTTTCAAAAAGCTATAATGTGGGATAGAACTGAGAAAAAAAATCACTTGTAAAAATGGAGATAAATACCATTAAAATGCCTATACAGCCCCCTGGAAACCACGCCATGTTGCAGTTTTTGTAGTAAGGCATGAAGAAAGATACATTCTGAAGAATCATATTTTATTTAACACTGTTCCCCTTGATGAAGACTGTACAGCATTAAACGTATATATGTGTCTGGGAAAGGCTGGGGAAATTTATTTATTTATTTATTTATTGTATTTCTATGCCGCCCAACTCCCAAGGGACTCTGGGCGGCTTACAACAATATAAAAAACTATTAAAAGAAAACATAATAAAAACAGTTAAAAACAGTTAAAAACTCATACACGCCGTTTCATGGCCGGATCTCGCCAAATTACAGAAGCCAGATCAATGGCCCCAAGCCTGCCGGAACAGCCAGGTCTTCACCGCTTTCCGGAAGGCCAATAGGGTGGGGGCAGTCCGGATCTCAGGAGGTAACTGGTTCCAGAGAGCTGGGGCAGCCACAGAGAAGGCCCTCCCCCACAGGCCCACCAGCCGACACTGTTTAGCTGACGGGACCTGGAGGAGACCAACTCTGTGGGATCTTACCGGTCGCTGGGAGCTATGTGGTAGAAGGCGGTCTCGAAGATAACCTGGCCCTGAGCCATATAGGGCTTTAAAGGTAATAACCAACACCTTGAATTGTGCCCGGAGACCAATAGGAAGCCAGTGCAGCTTGCGGAGTATAGGTGTAATATGGATGTACCTAGGTGCACCCACGAAAGCTCGCGCAGCCGCATTCTGGACCAATTGTAGTCTCTGAACACTCTTCAAGGGTAGCCCCATGTAGAGCGTGTTGCAATAATCTAACCGTGAGGTGACAAGGGCATGAGTGACTGTGAGGAGAGCCTCTTGATCCAAGTAGGATTGCAATTGGTGCACCAGGCAAACCTGTGCAAAGGTCCCCCTAGCTACAGCTACCAGATGTTGCTCTAATTTTAGCTGTGAGTCTAGGACACCCAAATTGCGAGCCTGTTCTGAGGGGGACAATTCCCCCCCCCCAGAACCAAGGATGGACAGTTGACATAGTCTTTGGGAGGCAATACCCACAGCCACTCGGTCTTGTCTGGGTTAAGTCTGAGCCTGTTAACTCCCATCCAGACCCTCACAGCCTCCAGGCACAAATTAGACGCTCGACTGTATCTGCAATGTAAGGGCTATCCGAACAGGGTAGGGTGGGGTGGGGAAAGTTTAAGAAGAATGTCTTTCAATAGGAAAAGATGCTACCCTCTAGACTACAGGTACATAGTTGAGTCTCCTAGCACACACACAACACATTTGTATATGAATCAATAAAAAAAGTCAGACCAGTGAATTTATAGAAACATTTGTTGTTATTGAAAGGTACGTTCATAATTCTAATAAGCATGATTGAGCTACTAACTTATCCCCCACTGCTCAGAAGCCTTGGACTCGACTTGTCTTAATTTAAGATGTGGATGCTATTTTGGGTTGGCAGAAATCAGAATTGGAAACAAAAGCTTGTCAGAACTCAGAAATTCTGGTTTCTGTAAAAATAAAATGGCAGTAGTTTCAGGTTTGAACTACAGGATAAGCCTAAGAATCTGGTTAAAGCATCACAGATAACCATGCATGTTTCCATGTCTGTATAAGAAGCCATATGCTGAGCATTATGTAAAATGCCATCTTCTTCAGCATCCCAGCGTAAACTCATCAAACACCGAATTTATCCTACAGACAGTGGGGTCAGTTATACTGGATTTCCAGCGCCTCACAATCGAGAAGACCTTCAAATGTAATGGATATTTGGCTGATATGATGAAAATGTAAATAATTGGACAGCCATTTATCTGGGATGCAATTAAGGTCTCTTGCCTTGGGCAGGATGTTGAACTAGATCTCCAGGGTCTCTTCCAGCCCTATGATTCTATCACCTCTATACATATAAATAAAGCCTTTACTCTCCCTCCCCATTATGCATCAAGTGGCTTCCTACAGAACTGCAAAAGAAAAAGCTTTCCCACTCGGTTGTTTATAGAAATGGGCCCTTCTAATTGCTTGTGGAGGGACATGAGATTTCTGACGTACTGCCAAGGGACATGAGTATTTTTAAAGTCAGATAAACAAATAAAAAGGAAATGGGACAAGTGCAACTGCCGAGACATGACCAAGGTTATTTTTATAATCAGGTTATATTTCTTTTATGTTAGCATATAATGTGCTTTATGTACCAATGCTTCACAGTCAAATGCAAATGTGCTGACAGATTACCCATTCAAGTAAATTCTACTTTCTTCTACTGCACTGTTGCCATGAAACTCCACTCTGATGCACGTTTTTAGGAGGAAAAATATTCAGAGGGATTTATAGAGAGTGTCAGTTTGGCTGGCTTTCCTCCCAAGCAGAATTCAAAGAGGAAAATGATATAGATTTGGGGTTTCTAGATTGAAATGTATTTGTCAGGGCTTCCTTGTTTTATGAATAGGTCATACGGTACTGCTTCCATGGCTACTGTGACAAACTATATTTATATTCAAGGTGGCCAAATGAAAGAAGACTCCCTTCAAGGTATTTCACTATTGCTCTGGTTTATAAATTCAACAGCTGAAAAGGCCTAATAAGCTTTGCATGGATAGATTTTGTTAATTTTCTGTTGTTTTTCATTGAGGCAGAGATGCCGATTTCTTCAGGAGCTCAAGGACACATTGGATTTGGAGTGGACACATCCATCCGATGGTTTCCTAAAGGAGGAAACAAACTTTATATGCCTTTCAAGGTGAATTCCTACCTCCAGAGGTATCTATAAAAATGACTATTTAAAACAAAGTACTGCATATTATGGTTCTTATGAGAAAATGTTGGCTATTGTTCCCCCCAGGGGAATATTTTTATGCCAACTGAAAGGTCATAAAGTATTTAAGCTGTCAAATTCTCTAATCCTTTATTTTAAAATCTGGCAATGATTCTGTACAAATTTGTACTATTTCATTAATTAATGTTGATACAAGGATATTAATTGCTTTCTTGGCCAGGGAACTGTGGACCTCATCTTATATAATTTGTCCCCTTAAGATTTATTTTAAAAATACTGTATAATTTGAAATTGTTAACATCCTCAAAACAAAACTGATCTTGCTGCGCTTCTGGATATGGTCCAAATTAATTTTCTTCAGCAAGTAATGAGTGAAATTTTATTAAATGGATGAAAGCTTATTATCAACAGCCCAGTGTGCCAGTTATAACAAATCAACTGATTTCAGATTCGAGTTACAGCATGATACTCAGGGTTGCCCACTTTCCTTGTTACTTTTTTATTTAACTTTAGAATCCTTAGCCATTAGCAATTGTAAATTGCTTCTTGAATCCACCAGTCTATCTGCTTTTCTTACAGGTATTTATACGGCCACTCTAAAGCCAAAAGCAGACTTTTTGATAAACATTCAAAAGTAAGTGATACTCTTTGAGAAGTAATTATAAACTGACGAATTCAAAAGCCGATTTTCGTCTAAAGATGTCAAAAGGAGAAAAAGCACAAGATAATTATCAAACAATACACACTGCAAATATATATCAGTACTTCCTTTGATTTGTTTTTTGTGCTAGATCTAGTATTTAATTGTGCCCTAGATAATTCAATAATAAATAATGCAGTCTTTCAATTCTGTATTAAACCCTCCTCCTCATTTTTTTGGATTATATGTATTATTTAAAATCTCATTTAAAATGTAGTCTCATATTTTCTTTAAGAACTTCCACTATCCAGGCACACAGTCATGGCCTATCAGGAAGAAATCTTTTTCTAAGAAAACATTCAAACCAGGTAAGCTATGTTAATATATATAAAAAAATCCAATGCAAAAACTATTTAAGTAATATTTATTTACCATATTGTTCTGACAGTATGTATTATTAAAATAATCTATCTATAAGAATAGGCTTCACCCATGCATTTTAGTAGCCTAATCAATGCCAAATTTAGAAAATGAAACTGTGGTGCATAAGACTAATATGAAAATAATTCTAACCTCTCTGGTATAAATGAATAATACCGTAGAAGATAAGAAAAGAATCTCGTTTCACTGGGAAAACCCCATTAGGAATTGTTGAAAACTTTATAGTTGTTGTGTAACAGTAGAATGCCTAGGAAATCTATAGAATGCATGACGTTTGTAGGCAAAGCATGGAATGTCTGTGTTATTTTAATATGTTATATACTGTCCCTAGGTATTGTACATAACACTTAGACATTATACAGAGTGATAAGAACTATTTAGGCAAAGTATGAAATGAGAGCCATGAAAGTGTGAGAAACTGACAGTGTATAGAATGCTTAGGAAAGGAGCACAATATTAAGCATTTCATACTTTAATGTCCCATTTTTGACATTTTATAGATTTCCCAGGCATTCTACAAAATGCCTATTTTCATACTGACATCACGTGCCTCACCACATCACAATAAACACGTCACTAGCGAGATATTTTATACTTTGGTTTGCCTTTTGGCATTGCATAGTATACCCAGGAAATGTGTAAAATATTAAATGTTTCATACTTTGAATTCCCAATTTTGGCATTCTACATTTTTCCCATTCTACAAAATGCCAAATTTCACACACTGAAGTTAACAGATATTTATAAATAACTAATTTTCTTTTTAACCTGATAAATTCTTTATCTCAAGAAGTCACCCATCCTGACGTTTTTTGTACCATGTACATTGATTTGAATTCCACTGATCTTTCAAAGTTAACAAGGATCATTTAATCTGTTGCCAGATGAAAAGACAATCTGGAAAAATCAGCAAGAAAGTATAGCATCCCAAAATGGAAATGTTTCTGCTACTAGTACAGTGCTTGCCAGCAAAAGAACTATAAAGAAAACCCCAAAACAGAAAACTGATGCAACCACATCTACTTTTTGCACTCTGCTGTAAGTATCACTGTAGGAATTCAAGGAAGCAGAATTTCAGAAACATCCGGACAGAGACCTAACTTATGCCTTTTACCCAGACTGCAGCATGATTGACAACCACAGAAGTCCTGATAATGGCATTAAATAACCCAGAAGTGCTAATTTTTCTACAGCAGGCCTGATTTCACTCGAATCCCCTTATGTGCATTTGCCCAGAAGCGTGCCCAGGATCGAAGTCTTAACTATAATTTGCTTCCCAACTAGTTACGTTCAAAATGCTTTTCCTAATAAGGAATATAGTGCCGCAGCCGGATATTGCTCCAGCTTTCCCGTAACGTTTTCAGAGGCAGAGACCAGCATTGTGCCCTTAATCCCCACTGTGAACGCTCCAGAGGTCAAGATTAAGGAATAAAATTCTGGATGTTTTTTTTTTTTAATCCTTCTCTAATCGTCGCTTAACAAGAATCTGATTTTGCCACGTTCGCAGCGGAATCGGCTGTCCGCCCCCGGGAATCCCCGCGGTTCCTGGCAGGGACTTTGGAAAGCAGCGAACAAGAACTCTTCGGCCCGAACCGGCCTGGCCCTTCCCGCGCAATTACAGAAGGAAACGCCTGGGAGGCCGCGCCTTCCGCTCCGTTCCCAGAGCGACGATCCAAGAGCGAGCCACGTTCGTTATTTTTCGGCGGGCCCTGACGTCACATTACATTGCCGCCCCATCCTTGCGGGAGGCGTTCCCACTCTCGGCCCCGCCTCCGATCCACCATTGAGGGAGCGCGAGGGGCGTCCTGACGTCACCCAATCCGGTGCGGTGTTTTGTCTGGTTGGGGGGAAAAAAGGGGGTTGGCGCCTTCCCTCCTCTCTCCCCCCTCCCCTCGGCAGAAGCCCGAGGAAGACACAGACCGAGGTTTCCCCGCCGCCAAATGGAGGCGCAGAAAGAGAACATGCCGCGACGAGACCACCCCGGGGAGGAGAACGTGGAAGCCCGCGAGGCCTCGGTGAGTGTCCCTTCGCGGCTGCGCAGCTTTGCCATCAGGCTAGCCGCCAAGAGAACCAACCGTCCCGGCTGGAAAGCTCCTTCCGTCATCGGTCGAAGGGCTCAGAGCTCCTCCCTTGCCGAAGGAGGGGCAAGCGGCGCGAGAGACTGAAAGCCATTGGACCGCGGCGGGAAAGCGCTCGCGCTTCCCGGTGAATCGGGGTCTCCCGCAGAGTCCTCTTTTTGCGATTGCACGAGAGAGCCCGGCGGCCCTGGGCCTTTGGAGAAGCCTTGCGCTTATAAAGGGTTTTTTGTGTGTGTAGTCCATTGAGTTTCGTCTTTCCAGTTGGGTTTTCCATCTAACCAAGATGGATCACTGCCCAAAGGAGGAATCAGTGCTAAAACAAACAAACCTAACCTCGTGACACTTCCAACTGGGGTAGGGGTGGGTAGTGTTACTAATTAAAAGGTGAAATGTTTTACGTCTTCATGATTTTTTTAAAAATAGCATGGGCAAACAAGATGACAATGCCTTGCTTGGACTGTTAGTAAAAACGACGGTGCGGCAAGCTGTTTGTGTTACCTAGAAATACCCAAAAAATCTTGCAGTGCTGCAGGTAGTTCACCACTATTGGGACTGGAATGTATTTTGCTTAGTGATGCATATTACTTAGTAATTGCAGTCCTGGCAATCCCAATTGTAACTGCAGATGCATGGGCCATTAAGTGGGAAATAGAACTAGCACTTAGACTTATATATTGCTTCACAGTGCTTTACAGCCTTATGCGGTTTTCAGAGCCACAGATTGCCCCCAACAACCTGGGTCCTCATTTTACCAACTATGGAAGGCTGAGCCGGTCAGGATCGAACTCCTGGCAGTGGAATGCAGAGTTAGCCTGCAGTACTGCATTCTAACCACTGTACCACCACGGCTCTGGTGGGAGTCCCAGGTAAGGGCTGTATGGGGGATGTAGGGGAGGCCCAGTACAGCCCACACATGTGCTGCAGTGTGGAGCAAGTTTAGGAAGGCCAGGGAAAGAGGAGGCGTGTGTGAAAGTGCATTGAGGCTAGGGAAGGAATATAGGGGCTTGGTGCACCGCATCTCTCTGGCTGTAAGAAGCTCCACAGCTGCAGCATGAAACCACAGGTGTTCCTGGAAGCTTCAACTAACCTTGCAGCACAGCAGAAAGCCATTTTACCCTAGGAAGCACAAAGGGGCTTCTTGATGTGCCACAGCTGTGGGGCTGCAAGAAGTTCCTAAGATGCAGCACAATATGAACTCCAGCCCCAATCTAGCTCATCAGCACAGGGCAAAGGGGTTTCTTGCTAATCTGGAAAGTCACAGTCAGCCCAGCCCGGTCCCAGCTGCAGTCACTCTTGCTTAATCATACTCCATTCTACTCAAGGCCATCTTGGATTTTAGAAAAGGATAAGTCTGCCTCCGTACATTCTTCCTTCTTGTTTGTCCACCCTTGAAAAACCCTTCGTGCTTTTCCATTGGTATTCCAATGCATCCTCAGGCTTACTGGCTCCTTCCCCCACCATTGAATTGTTTTTCATATGGAGCTAAGACTGGCCTTTACCCAATCCACAAGCATACAGTGGTTTATTTGAGAAAACTTTTTCATAAGTGTAACTTTTAAATTATATTAACCATATTTGCCTATTAACTGTTGACCACTAAAACACATCAGGATGTTCTACTATAGTTTCTACAATTTCCTTTGCTGGTATTTATCTGATGACTTTAAGTTTAAAAAGGTAAAGGTTTCCCCTGCCCAGTTATGTCCAACTCTAGGGGGGGGGTGCTTATCTCCATTTCCTAGCTGAGGGAGCCAGTGTTGTCTGAAAATGCTTCCGTGGTCATATGGCCAGCATGACTATACGCCAAGGCACGCAGAATGCTGTTACCTTCCCATCAAAGTGGTACTTATTTATCTACTTGCATTTGCATTCTTTTGAACTGCTAGGTTGGCAAGACCTGGGGCAAGAACAGGAGCTCACCCTGTCACATAGTACCTGGGTCTCGAACAGCCAACCTTCTGGTCAACAAGCCTTTAAGCTTACCTATCTTCAAAAAAAGAATATAAGAACCTGTAAAAAATACTGTAAAGAAGGAATGTAGCAAGTTAAACACAGATGTTGTGTTTATTGTATTATTGTTGTATGTTATTCCCAATTCTAAAACTTAAAATAAAATAGTATTGTCTTTGGGCCTGTTTTGAAATGTTGCTAAATTCCTTAACAGTGGGAGTTATGCTCATCTACATGGTGCCATGTTGATGACCAAGTAGGAATTTTGACTAATTGATGGGCCATAAACAAGATTAGGCTCACATAACAATTACAGTAACAGGTTCCCTTTAAAAGAATGCATTTCAAAAGCTGGATGTTAGAAGTGAATAAATTACACCTCTCAGTATATGTGAGGGCTTTTTCAATATAATACTATGATCATTCCTGCCTTTGGACAATTATCCAATGTCATTGTTTCTAGATAATGTTGAATAAGATTATTAGTCAAACTTTTGAAGATAAAGACAATTATAACTATCACAACTTTTTTTTCTCATCATACAGACTTTCGGTCAGAGTAAGCAGTGCTGCAAATTTGATTTTCAAGAAGAAAATAATAAAAAATCTAATTCAAGTGATTTCAGCGATCCAATCTACAAAGAGATTTCTCTGACAAATGGTTATATCAATAGAATGAGTAGAGAAGAGCTGAGAGCTAAACTTGCTGAATTCAGACTTGACACCAGGTAACTGTGTGTGAGTGCATACATTTTCTGATGTGTTTCTTACTACATATGTAAAGGTAGAATTAATAAAGGTGCCTCTTGTGGATCTCTCTTCTGAGATGCTTTTATCGTTTGTAGAAGGAAGAAAAACTGTACATTACGAATAATTATTTCTGCACAAGTCTTTATCATTGGAAGAGTTTGTTGGCAGAGAAGGATTTCACACTGCAGAGTCATTAAGCAGATTTTTCAGTATGACATCTTGCACAAAGTTGTGATGCTAGAACTTGCATTGTGGCATTATATACCTCTCCATATCTTCTGTTAAAGGGGTACATGGAAGAGGCTCCAGGTGAATTTTTTGGAAAGGCTCGTCTGATAGGGAAAAAAAATTCAAGAATTCAGTGAAAATTGAATTGAAAAAATTAACTAACAAGATCTTATGTGGAAAAAAGGAAACCTAAATAGTAGAAGAGTTTCTTCTTCATTGAGAGGTGTGATAACAGGGGTTCCAATAACAAACATTCCCTGAGGCAATGTCTGTCTTCCTAACAGCCTGACTTCTAGCCAAGGAAGGCCCCTACCCTAATGGCCTCTGAGAGGCTAGTAAAGACCTGACTTTTCTAGATGGTGTTTGGAGGCAGGCCTATATACATTTGTTGTTTTATATGTACATAGTACAATATTTAGTTTTAATAATTTGACATCATCCTAAGAATCCACTTGGACTGAGGCAATGAATAAATTGCATACCTAAATTAAAGTTGGAACAAGGAGAAGATTAAAAACAAAATACTTTGCAATCGGTGGTGGTTTAGTAATAGAATGTAGGCTTCACACACAAATTAACCCAGGTGTGATTCTTGGCATTTTCTGGTAGAGTTGAAAGAAACGCTTGATTAGCCACCTAGAATTCCCTCTCAACTATAATTGACATTACTGGGGTTAGGTGGAACTGTGATCTGACTTTTTAGAAAATAGCTTCCTATGTCAGTTATGTAATAGCATCACAATTTTTTTTATATATGATGTTTTTTGTAAATAGTGTACATGAAAGTGTTCCTTCTGTTCTCTGCCCTAGAGACCATCTAACTCATCTGAAATGTAAATGAAAGGATTACTTGTTTGTGCGGAAATCACTGTCCATGTCATTGCAAACAACTTAAGTATAAACTGGAATACATTTTGTCTAAAAATAATCTCTTAAATTTCTTAAAAGCATAGGGAATTTTATAATCCTGCCGAATGTTTCTGTTCATGTTTTATCTCTTTCTCAGTGGAGAATTACACAGTAGGAGCAACTTCCTTTTGAGGTTAGTTTGGTGCAAACAGATCAGAGTAGGTAATTCTTGTCATTTCTGTTGGAGGAAGTTATTAAAAACAAGCCTGGCATTTTCATGGAGAGATAGTCCAAATGGATTAGGAGATGCTACATTTCTGTTCTAACTCAACAGTCTACTAAAATATCCTAGAAATAAGCACTATTTTTTTTTTAACAGAGGAGTAAAAGATGTATTAAAGAAGAGGCTGAAAAATTACTATAAGAAAGAAAAATTAATGCACAAGCAACCTCCAAATGCAGAAGACTACTACAATTATATCTGTGTTATTGACTTTGAAGCAACTTGTGAAGAAAAAAATCAGCCTGAATTTACACATGAAATAATCGAATTTCCTATTGTTTTACTAAATACTCAGACATTACAAATAGTAAGTATTCCTGTCCTACTTGATTACTGGATAGTTTAATAAATTCATGAGAAATTGAGTTTTGCATTTTGAAAATAGATAGTGAATCAAAGGTATTGTGTTGCCTTGTGTGCAGTCTGATCAACAAATTAGGCAGCTTATGACTCTGACTGGCATAATCTTTTTTTAGATCTTAAATTATATCCATAAGAAAATAATTACTGATATATGTTTGCTGCTTAATGTACAGGCATTTTGTGCAAAAAAACAACAATCCACCTTCCCTTTTCTCTTGCTAAGTGGAACAAGCATAACAGAAGTAAATACATGGCTAGATTCCCACAAGTAGACAATTTGGGAAAAGGAAAATGATTTTGGGTGAAAGACAACAAAGAATAGTCCAAATGCCCTTCTCTGCTACTCTTCTGCTCTAAATGATGTCATCCTGAGCCTGCTTTTCAATTCGTTTTTAAAATGTTGAGTCTAATGTTCTGCAGGTAATTAACACTGATGCAGTTGCATATCATGCTAAGCCATAAAGCTTAGCATAAATGTGCATGCCCATTAGTTTTCTGCTATGGAGTGTGGCTAGCAAGTTACCCATCATTTGTTGTTTGTTTAGAATTAATCATGCCGTTTCAATATGGGCTACATTCCTAGCAGAATTAATTGAAAAAATAGGAAAGGCGTGTGGAGTGGCTTATGGCTATGTTCTCTGATTTGTTTTGGCTGGAAAGAACCTAGTCTGCATCCTGTATTCACACAACATGCGATAATTTAAAACAAGGCATCAATAGGTGGTTTACTGGCTATGCTGGTTTGAGTAAGGAATCATCCATTGTGGGTATGACGTAGAATCACAGGTGTATTCCTATGACATCATATGGGGCTTTCTGTATTTCTTGGTTATCTTCTCATAGCTGTCCAGATACAGTGCCCCTAATAAACTTTGACAAGTGTGTAATGACTGCATATCATTCCTTATGGGCTTCTCTGTGTTACAATTCTTGGTTCTCTTTGCGAACCTGAACCTGAAGTGGGAGTTGTAAGAAAGCCCCTAAACCATGGCAGCAGGAACAGCAGAATATCCTACCTAAAGCACAAGTATGGTACTGCAGTACTTGTTGCTAAAGTTCAACTAATTATTTTTGTTGTTGTTGCTATTGTTGTTGTTATATTATTATTATTATTATTTATTATCATCATCATCTTTTATTCATTAAACATGAAACTCAGTCAACTGAACATTTAAAAATGTATCACAAATATCATTGACTGGCTCTGATAGTTGATACAGGTTGCTGCCAGCATCCTAGGTATCGACCAAGTATCTTCTTAATTATATTATTATTATTATTATTATTATTATTATTTTGTTATGTTTGACTGATTGTTATTCCTTTGGATTAATGAGCTATGTAAGGAGCAGATCTTCTGTGTTTTATCTGTATCATCATGAAATGGCCTATGTTTAACTTCAATTTTGTAGGAAGACACTTTCCAGCAATATGTGAAACCAGAGATTAATCCTCAACTCTCAGATTTCTGCATTAATTTGACGGGAATCTCTCAGGTAAATAGTCTGTCACACTACACTCATTAAGCAAAACCTTTTTTAAAAGATAAAGGTTTAGGCATTATATATACTCCTAATACCTGACTGCCAGCACAGCATGTAAATGAGGTGTGCTCAAATCTAAGCTTCCTGATTTCTCTTTTTCTTTACAAATGTATTTCTTTTAAATCAGTACCACAGGCTGTAAGTAAAGTGCTTGTGATAAAGAAATGTATAACTATTCTATAGATTAGAATTCTGAGTTTCTCTGAGCAATTATTTGAGCAAAACTGAACACACATCACCATTTCTAACACCATACTGGTAGCAATCACTATACCTGATTTGGCTGGGTCAGAGGCAAAATCTAATGTCCAGTCAGTGCTCTATGCACTTGGACAGCTTGCTTGTACAATCAATAATGTGAATTGTTTAAATGGTACATTTATTGATTAGAAGAGGATACTATACAGATAGTCCTCGACTTAACAACAGTTCATTTAGTGACTGTAGTTACAATGGCACTGAAAAAAGTGACATGACTGTTTTTCACACTTATGACTGTTGCAGCATCCCCATGGTCATGCAATCAAAATTCAGAGACTTGGCAACTGACTCATGTTTATGACGGTTGCAGTGTCTTGGGTTCATGTGATCACCTTTTGCGACCTTTTGACAGGCAAAATCAATGGGGAAGCCAGATTCACTTAACAAACATGTTACTAGCTTAACAACTGCAGTGATTCACTTAACTGTGACAAAAAAAGTCATAAAATGGGGCAAACTCACTTAGCAACTGTCTCAGCAACAGAAATTTTGGGCTCAACTGTGGTCATAAGCCAAGGACTACCTGTAATTCTTATGAGAGTTCTATCTTGATGAAGACCACTTTATTGCTTCCTTAGGGCCAGCTACAGGAATAATAGCAATAGCACTTAGACTTATATATCACTTCACAATGCTTTACAGCCCTCTCTAAGTGGTTTACAGAGTCAGCATATTGCCCCCAACAATCTGGGTCCTCATTTTACCGACCTCTGAAGGATGGAAGGCTGAGTCAACCTTGAGCTCTCAGAATTGAACTCTTGGAGTGAGCAGTGAGCTAGCCCTGCAGTACTGCATTCTAACCACTGCGCCACCACGGCTCTAATGCAAAGACTGCTTGGGGTAATTTACCTAGTTACATTCTTTTTTCTTTTTTTTAGTCTTTTTATTCAACATTTTTAACATTTAAAATCACAAATACACTATTACAGCTTTCCGTTATTGGAATTTCTTCTTAGTTCCATGTTATCAATTTTAAGGCCTGTTGTTTTATACATATACCTTCTTATATCATATTCGTTCCTTTATGCAATATATACAACACTTATACATTTATTTACACTCTAAATATATCTATATCTTTCCATTTTGTTACATTGTCATACATTCCTTATGCACTGATTTTACTTTCCTTTTCGAGCCAGTTATACCATCTATTCCATATTTTATAATACTATGTTTCCTCTCTATCCCTTAGTTCCATCGTTAATTTGTCAATTTCTGCACATTCTAGCACCTTTTTTATAATCATTGCGTTTGAGGGGATATTTTCTTGCTTCCAGTTTTGGGCAAATGTGATTCTTGCTGCGGTAATTATATGCAGTATGATATATTGAATTTCCTTCCTAATATTTTCTTTTGTTATACCCAATAGGAATAATTCTGGCCTCATATCAATTTTTTGTTCTGTAATTTCCTCCATCCATTTTTTGATTTTTTCCCAGTACTCCCTATGTGGTAGAAGGTCCCTTGTGAGTGATTACATTTCCAACAGTTAGGTGGTCTATTTGGGTACATTTTAGCCAATCTCGCCGGTGGTAAATGCCTACCTAGTTACATTCTTATTAGCTTAGTAAGTTACAAACTGAGTTTTGTACAGCACCAGAAAAATGTACATTTATAAATTTTGGTTTGTAATGGTTTGTTAGATATTAATCTGATATGGAACACTAGACATTTTAGATGCTTTTGAGATAAAGATTCTTAATATTGATGTTAACTTGCTACTGCTTAAAGTCTTAGTTCTTTTCTTATACATTACAGTTAGGCTCTGTGGAGCAAAAAAAAAAGATTTTTCTACCATAAATTGCATCTTTCTTCCAGTTTCCCAAGCTGAGAAGGGATGGAAGAAGAGGGCAATAAAAGAGTAACCAGGATGGTTGACAGGCTGCAGGATTTTTGAAAATACAACTTGCAAGAGTTGGATCCAGGAGATCCCTCCCTTCCCTCCTGTCCCCTCCCAGCCATTAAAGAATATTAGACATATGATGCAGATACTTCAGTAGTTATAAAGAAGTTTTCTCACTGAATACAATAAGAATGAATATAGGATATTTTGTTGCATTAATAGGTATTGTAGAAAACCAAAAAGGGTGTAGTAGATTTTTAATAATATGACTTGACAGAAGCCCTGTTTATATTCTCACATTATATAATTAATACTTGAGTTTCTTAATATACAGTAATTGTATTTTCATTCATAATATTTCTAGGAACTGGTAGAGAAAGCGGATGAATTCCCAAAAGTGCTGCAACGTGTTGTAGACTGGATGAAAGAGAAAGAACTAGGAAGCAAATACAGCTATTCCATATTAACAGATGGGTATGTGTTGGGGAGAGGTACACATATGTTCAGTTGATGAAACATACTTATTTTTTAATTGCAACCATTAAATTATGTCAGTGTTCTTAAACCAATCTTTAGCTTTCACAGGATTGTATTTCTGGAGTTCAGTTTGATTGTATTTGCAACAATAAGCTAAATAGGATGCTGTGATTGGAATGTCAGAACACCTTGGATCTTTTCCCTGCTTGCTGCACATGATTAGAAGAAATATTTTCTGTTCTGAAAAGGTTATAGCAAATTTACTTTGATTAAAATCCAGAATGTAGTAGATTACAACTTGTTGAATTCAAGAAAAGTAATCCGCATAGGTAACTCATTAACATTCATACATGAGATTGAAGTCAGCTGTTTTATTCAGTGCCTATACATGAGCAGGGGATTATAAATATGCTAATTTTCTCTTTGACAAAGAAAGCTAAAGAATGACTTATTTGCAGAACCTTACAAGGGAGTACATTCATATATCTTTTGATTATTTAATGTTGGGCCATATCTTTTACATTCTAATGTATCATGAGTAATGTAAGACAATAATAAATTACAAAATCACAGTACAATTGTACAAGTTAATGAATTATAAAACTAATGAAAAATACCGGTACGATCAATAAAATGTCAGAAAACAATTAAATCAACAGCATGGAATAAGACAATATTTCCACGAGAAAATTTAGGCAAATAAAATTCTTAGTGCATATTTGGGCCACTGAAAGAGGAATTTAACAATAGGTGTTGCCAGAAATAACACTGGTGGTCTGTTTAAGATTCAGGGATTCTCAAAAAAAGATTTACAAATTGTCTCAGAAAAATTGGGGAAATACTCAAAAAAATATCCAAATAATTTGCAAAAGAAGCTTAAAAGAACCTCCTGATGAAAAGCTAAATTGGCATCCTTAAAATATTGTAATTTATTTGTTTGCTTGCTTCTTTGTTTGTTAAAGGTCCTGGGATATGAGTAAGTTTTTAAATATCCAGTGTCGTATTAGTCGTCTGAAGTATCCTTCTTTTGCTAAGAAGTGGATTAATATCCGCAAATCCTATGGAAACTTCTACAAGGTTTGTTGTCTGCTTGTTTCCTGAAACATTGATTCTAGTTGAGAAAAGTAGAAATTCAGAAATGGGGTTATAATAATTGGCAGGTTAATGAATTTATCTATATGCTGTGGCTAGGACAGCAATGGCAAATCTTTGGGGCTTGGCATGTCAAAAACTCAGAAAATACATGTTCATTCTGCTGGCATGTCACATACATACACATTGGGAGGGGGGGAGAGAAACAATTCTCTATTCACCCACCCACCCCACATCCTGATCATTGGCACTTGGCAGCAGTGCTAAGGCTGGGCCTGGAGTCGAGGTCTGACCTCAGCTTCAGCCCTAATCTATGCTGTCGCTGAAAAAGGCCACTTTGCACCATTCCCATTCATCAGCTTCCAAAAATTGTGCTTTTGAAAGTAGTTTTTGGGTGTTGGTAAATTCTGGCATAAATGCTGGTGTGTTACCCAAAACTTTGTGATGTGGCAGATTGACATGTATGTTTGCCATCACTGAGCTAGGAGAACTATATAATGTTTGGGCTAAAGTTTGCCCCTACTGAGATCTGTATGACAGGTAGGATATATATGGAGTTTATACTGCCATTCATTAGCCCTTCTGCAACCCCTAAATGGGATGGAAAAGGGATGCCTTCTTTGTTATAGTTTTGGAGCCATTTTAAGCAGGGAAATGGATGCCTTAAGCATCCCTCCCATTCTGGTGATATCCATAGATCACTCCATGTAACTTCAAAATACAGAAAATTCTCACTTACTGATCACAATTGGGACAGCAACTCCATCACTAAATGGTTATTAAGTGAAATGTCTTGTGATTGTGTGGAACTTTTGATGTCAGTTCCACTACAATTATTTATTTATTTATTTATTTATCAAACATGTAAAAGATAGCAGGTATAGGTATAAACATAAACATAATCAAAGTGAATAAAGATAGATGAGGACAATAGGACAGTAGGACAGGGACGGTAGGAACGCTGGTGCGATTATGCATGCCCCTTACAGACCTCTTAGGAATGGGGTGAGGTCGACAGTAGA
>QLTV01002279.1:3255444-3298198 GCA_003457575.1 Thermophis baileyi
GGAGAACCACCGCAACATGGTGCCTCCCAACCCTAGCTCCCTTATTCGTCCCAGAAGGATACCAGGGTCAATGGTATCGAAAGCTGCTGAGAGGTCAAGTAGCACCAAGATAGAGGAATAACCCCCATCTCGGGCTCGCCAGAGATCATCCATCAGCGTGACTAAAGCAGTTTCCGTGCTGTAGCCAGGCCTGAAGTCATATTAAGTGAATCAGGTCTTAAGGACTTACGCAGGTCTTTTAGAGCAACATCATGTGACTGTGACTTATGACTTCCTGCTGGCTTTTCTATTGACTTTGTCTGAAGCCAGCTATGAAGATCCCAAATGGAAATTGCTTGACTGGGACGCTGTGACCATCGTAAATGGGCACTGGTTGCGAACTGCTTGAATTGCGATCACATGACTGTGGGGCACTGCAGTGCCCACAACTTAGAGCACTGGTCATAAGTCTCTTTCTTCAGCACTGTTGTAACTTCAAAGTTGGTTAAGTAAGGACTATATATTGAAGAAGATCATGTAGATTTTATGTAGGAGTACAAAAACCCTGCCTACCTCTGCTAGATACTGCACTTATGAAACTTAGAATCTGAATGTTGCCTTTTGTTGCCCATTCTTGATTTTTCTAGAACTGCAGCAGCTGGAATAACAGACCTATAAACATTCTTTGGGGCAATGGGCGTTATTTGAAATGTGAGAACGAGTCCCATGTGCTCTTATAACATGGGCACCTTGAAGGATGTGGCCTGTTGTAAAAGATCTCTTTGTTGAAGGAAAACTGGTTCTCTTGCTCTCCACCATCCTTCCCAGTATTTCCCTCCAGGGTATTCTGTTAATTGTCCAGCTTTACCTTTTTTGTCTTCTTTGGTGCAAGTGGACATACTTTCAAATAAAACCCTGGACTATAACTACCCATCGTTTTTGTTTTCTAAGAATGCCTAAATACCTGGGTTAGCACAGAGACATTCTCAGAAACAAAAATGGGAAATGGTTTGGTATGCCAAATATTGTCGTCCTTTTATTTATTTAAATTAAATCAGTTTACTTTAAAATTACACCCCTTCATGTAGGAAATCTGCTGGACTTCAGAGCATACCTGGAATATGCAAGAGCCCATTGCCATCTCACACATACGTGGGCAGGGGTAGAATTTAGAACAGCTAGTAATGTAGACAGATCGATACGGCATTTCTCTTCGGTCTGCATCTACTCAGAATGATTCAATTCATTTTCCAGGTTCCTAGATGCCAAACAAAGCTGTCAACCATGTTGGAAAAACTTGGGATGGACTATGATGGACGGCCTCACAGTGGGCTGGATGATTCCAAGAACATTGCACGAATAGCCATTCGAATGCTTCAGGATGGATGTGAACTCCGTGTAAATGAGAGGCTGCACGGCGGGCATCTGCTAGCAGTCCCTTCCTCAACTCCAATAGAGGGCGCTCCAATCCCACAGATGCCCAGGTTTCGATAAATATTAGGAAGTGAGTTATCCTGTCTTCAGGCCCATATCCTTGGTATTCAAAAGCCATTTCAGAGAGTTGAGTTTTTAAAGGGGGCTCTATCCCCAGTTTCACCCCTTGCAGAAATATACAGGTCACAGAGCACCCACTGAAAGTCTCTCTTAATTTAACACTCTAAATTAGTCACGCTAAGTTTCATTTTAGTTATCCAAGAAATTTATGCACTTATTAAAATGGTTTTCTCTGAAGTAAAGTCAAACCAAAGTGCAACATTTGATCTGCAGATATAACAACACTAATAAGATGTTTAACATAGTTGAATACCATGGGGAATGCATCTTTGCTGATCTTTTCTTTTACTGTTTAATGTACCAGAAAGATCTATTTGATTTCATGTCACAGTGGCCAAATTGTTTCCTGGTATGTATTAGTTTATCTGGATTTGGTAAATTCTTCACAAAGGGGATTTGTTTTTTTAAGTTTGATCTTCCTTGCCCAGTTGATAGAAAATTCCAGTAGTAATACATTTTTTGATGTATGTATTGATGGTCTAAGATTGTTGAGAGACTTATTGAGCCAATATTAGTTACCTTTTGGCTTCATTAAATTCTGATAGCAATTTAAGCATTTCATTACATTTCTCTTGAAATAATGGAGATGTGTTTAACAAGGATTATTGTACTTTTTTCCTTCCATTACATATACAATAAATAGCATGGTGTAACTTACTTTAATATCCTTCCCCAGCATTGTTAAAAAAAAAACAGAGAAGCAAATTATTTCTGTAATAATTTAAGGTTTGGCATGGATTTCTTGCCAGTATTTCTCATTCATATAATCAAAGAGAAACAAATCACTTCCCTGTAGATTATTATGCCAACCTCTGTTTTGACATTTCAACTTATTTTTTGAAAGGTTTGCTTTAATATACACCATTTATGTTTTTAATGTTCTGAACCATTCCATAGCATGGCACATTTTAATATTTATTGCACAACTGTTACAGATTTCTAACTTCAAATTGGTTTGTTATATTTTGCCACTTTCGTGGGAATTCTGTGCAAATTGTTGCCTAGAATGTTCTGAGGGAATGGATGACTGATTCAAGTCGACTAGTGACTTCAGGTCTAAACAAGGATTCAAGCCCATCTTTAAACTACTATACCTCACAGTGGCTGCGTACAGTGTATAGTTTGGCACTGTATGCAGCATTGGTTTTCTCCTGAAAGCCCATTTTGTAAATATTCTGCTTCCTTGTAATCTGTCCAGAGCAAAAGTGAATAATGGTTTGAAATTACACTTTCTGCTGCAGCCTGCAATCTTAATATTCTTTTCTACTTTAACACTTTAAATCATGTGTTCCTATATGTGTAAAATCTTTTCTACATGTTTTGTTCATGGAATTGGGATGGTTTTGAAAGACTATGACTAGTTCACACCTTGTGATAATTAAAAATAGGCTTGACCATTTTATGAACCAGTCAGTCCACATTGTTTATGACTCAGGTGAACCCAGACTTTTGGGTGAATCTACTAAAACTATGTCATATGTTGTATGGATACACTTAAGATTTTGTGCGAGGTCAACTTTTTTCCACTGCACAACTAGCCATTCATCTTCTGGACACTTTAAATATCAGCTTTTGGTATAAAAGTTTATGCTCTTTTGAATACAGTTTGTATATTTTTACTTTAAAAAAAGGTTTCAATCCACTGTAATCATTTGTATTTCAATTTAATGTGTTATGTCTGTCCAATAAAGGTACTTTGTAATGTCACCCCATAGCTCCTCTGCCCATTCAAAAATAGATTGTAGGAACAGATATAAATTTTAGCTGATTGTTGCGGCTGGAGTTAAGACAGTGGACAACACAGAAGGACCATCAGGGGCTGCATTAAGATCTCCTGGGTATGCAGGTATGTTGGATAATGCTGCTGTGGGCCACAAGAAATAACTTATGAACATTTTAGTTACATATTGCCAAGCAATCACAAATGGACATAATACGGGGATTTCTCCAATGCAGAAGTCCTACTTATTGATAAATTTTTGAATTACCGTAGTTAATTAATATGCTGCATGGCACACTGACCGACATTATCCAACCAAGCTTTGACCTAATTACTGCTGGATTAAAGAAAGATTTGAGAACATAGCCATTGAATACCCCAACCATTTACATGGATTTTTTTTCCCACTGAATTTTTCATTGCGGACTTCTTAGAAGCAATTGACTAGCCAATCTGGGAAGTAGATCAATCTTTGGACTGATTCAGCAGGACTTCTCTTCCTGTTTTTTTATAATCACCTTCAGAATTACGTGACATTACATTCTTGAATGAAGGATATGGTATTACGGGATGAAAACACCAAAGGAGAACAAGTTCAGAAATTTCAAAGAATTCTGATGTGGAAGGTCAGTAGAACAAGGCTAATAGATTGCAAATGGGATCGGCTAGTTGGGTATATTGTGGGAACATAGCTTTTTAAAAAAAAGTTTGTTCAAGAACAGCCTTGCTTTATCTCTTCAATTTGCTACAACATCCTTATCTACGAACAGAATTCAGCTAAAGCTAAGTAAGTCCCAAAGCTAAGTAATTTCAGCAGTAGAACTGTTAAGCATATATTTAAATCTCAGTGGAACCAATGGATGTAAAGCTTTTAAAATTGAACTCAACTGTTAAAACATACTACAAACATTGAGCTAATGGGAAAAATGTTTACATCATATCTCTATCAGTTTTGTACTGTTTATATGCACTGATTGGATTTCCTTTAGATCCAGATGGGAATTTATATCTGGTGTGCCACTGGATTATTCGGTTTCGGGCCATTGTAAACAAGGCACTTAGCAATAGAACAAAAAAATTTTTTCCCAACCCAATAAAATAGTGCTTAAAAACAATATATTTTAAAAAGTAAAAATCATTTCAATATAGTAAAAGAAAAACAACAGGCAATATAAAATATCCAATTCTGATTAATAGCTCACTTATACATCTCTGGCACATCTTCAGTTTTTTTCTGAAAAAGGACAACATGGGGAGAGGCTGGGCAAACATCTCTTGGGAAAGAATTCCATAATTGGTGAGCTACCACTGAGAAGGCCCCATCGGTCATTGAACTCAAGCCATCAATGGGAAAGCAAGTAATGCCTCTGCTCTGGATGTGGATGCAGAGATTGGGGTGATGCTGTGCAGGAGTAGTAGAAGCAATACTTCTAGTCATCAGGACTTTATAATCCCAAAGCAGCAACCACCACAAATATTTTGACTGGATAATAATGGGAATTATAAAGAAAGAGACAGGAGAGAGCTAGATCAGAAAATAGTGTTGCGTAAATAAATAAAATGTCTTGGTTTTTCAAGAAAGTTTGACATGAAATAAGATACGGAACTCGATTAAAACATTTCAATTTTTCAACTACAATACTACGGGTCTCTTAGGACAGTGCCCATATCCTATAGCCGTGGAGAAGCTAAATTATATATTACTGAATGCACTTAAAATGCAGATTAGATTCTTATTCAGTAGTCAATGACCTATATTCACCTTTCTTTCTAGAATTATATTATTACAGGAATAAGCTGCAAAACTAAGTATATCCCAAACCTATGCATTTTCGAGTGTAGGAAGGCATTTGGCCCAGGGGTGGGTTCTACTTACCTTCCCCACCGGTTCACATCATGACGTTTTGCGCATTCCCTCGTGCAATTTTGCTTCCGCACATGCTCAGTAGCTGCAATCGGCCCGAAACACAGCTGAGGAGCTGATCAGCTGTGCTTCGGGCGAAGGAATAAAGGTCAGTATAAACCCGGGGGCGGGCAGGAGGGCCCTTTTTCAAGCAGCAGAAGAGGAAAAACCTTCCAAACAGTAAAAAAAATTTGCAAACAATTCACAAAAAAAGATGGCGCCCACAGACCGGCACCGGCCGATCCACTTCAGTGATGTCACCAGCGGGTTGCTACCGGTTCGGGCGATCTGGTCCGAACTGGGAGGAACCCACCCCTGATATGGCCATTTTAATGTGTTGTCAGCAGTTCTGCTTGGGATTGTTGAAAAATTGCTTTTTAATAGCAGTATATGCCCTTGTACAAGGATATGGAAACAATAGGTTATATGTTGCTCTCTTGTTTGTTCCGTCTACTGGGATTTACATAGAAAATGTTCTCACGCATACACTGTATTTTGTTTTCCAGAAGAACATTTGGTTGTGATATGTTCTGTCTCCTCTCGGACAAAATTAAATCTTTTGATGATAAAGTGGCCTGGATTTTGGGGTCAGCTGTGAAGATTTTGGCTCATTTATCTTCATCATTCTGGGGCGTTTGTGGACTTAATGATCTGTGTTGGCCTTATTTGTAGGTGAAATAGTATGAGAACTCCTGAATTGGCTGATTTGGTATTACCATTAGTTAGCTTTGTAATTAATATATTTAACTATCCAAGTTACCTAGGTAATATACTGAAATCAAGTTAGTGAAATAAATAGTGATGCCTGGATTTATTCCGATGCAGAAAAAATATTAAGGTGTGTAACAATTTTTGTTTCAAACCGAACTTTGGTTTGACCCTTTAAAAATAAGAGTCCCTCATGGTCACCTTGGTCATAATCACTTCTTCATTAGAGTATTATAATAGCACTAGAAGGGTTGCCCTTGAAGACTTCTAGGAAGCTACAGCTGGCCCACAATGCACCAGTGCAGGTGGTCATGGACATGTTGCAGTATCCACATCTGTTCCTGCTGCTTCATGAACTGCACCCATTGCCAAGTGGTTTCCAATGCAATTCAATGTGCTGGTTATCACTTATAAAGCACTGCATGGCAGAGGGGCTGGTTACTTGAGGGACTGTCTCCATCTGTTTCTGCTTGTCCAGTGAGATCAGCTGGAATTGGCACATTCCAAGTCCATCGGTTATGCAGTGTTATCTTGAAGGATCTAGGAAGCATGCCTTCTTGGGGATGGCTCCTGCCCTTTTTGATGATATCCCACTCCTGTGAGATTTTTGCAGTCTGTTTAGATCCGGCTGTTCTCCCAGGTCTTAGTGATTGAACCCCTTTAGATGTGTGTGTGTGTGTGTGTGTGTGTGTGTGTGTGTGTGTGTGTTTGATCTGTTTGCTATCTTCTGGCACATTTTTTTTCTGATATGTTTGGTTTTCTTTTTAATTTTTTTAAAATACTAGAGCAGCCTAATTAGCAATCAGAACAATTGCTTGAGATACCAAAATTTCAGAAGGCTTCCTTTAGTGATTGGTGTAATAGACAGCCAGTTCCTCAATTGAGTGACTCAGTATTCTTTAAACTGTACACTTCAACATTAATTCACTAACAGATTCTGAAGATAACACTCAGCACATCAACACAACATTGTTACAAAAGCAATGTCCACACTAGAGATCAGAATTTCTATCATCTTATTTTGTTTAACTCTGCTCAATTAAGATTTCTGGAAACATTTTCAGAAATTTTAGTTGGTTCTGATAGAAGAATTGCCATTCTGTAATGTTTGTTGTTGCTGAGGTCACACTCTTCCATTGCCCTCTACCAGTGAGCTAATGTAGGTCATGTGTTGTCACTTATGGGGCAAGAAGGAAGAAAGACTTTTGGTTTAATCCAGTAGTGTTCTTTTGCATTTTAGACTACAGCATCTTAAATTTACTGCGGGGCTGTTCCATGATGTGCGCATGGTTCAGTTTCTATATATAGCTTTGCAAAATTTCTGGCAAAGTAAAATAATTCAGCTTAATATGCTGTCAAACACTTTTCCCTTTTCCTGTGCTTATCTAACATACTTCAGTCTGCTTCCTCCCATTGTATCAGGTTTGTTTCTGTTTGTTTCTACTGTATTGTTCAAGAGTTCTGATGAATTTTCCAAAGCAGAAAATATTCAAATTAATTTGTTTGGGAGAACATTTCTCTCTAACCAAGAAGTTCATTAAATCATTCCGCTTACTCCTGAAGGCATCTGTTTCTAACTAAGAAGATGCCCAAATATGAAATACGTTTTGCAACATTGCAATACACTTCATTACTAACCCCTCCACCTCCTTCCCTTTATTAAAAATATTTTCTTAAAAATTATACTTACGGAGTTAATAAAATCTTTAAACTTAAAATACTAAAAAAAATGAGAGAGAAAAAAGAATCTCGCCCCCCAAAAAATACAAGCTAAAAAAGAAGGAAAAAACCTACCCTTATACCTAGTGAATACATTAGTATAACATGATCATACAGTACAGAGGTGGGCGTCACATAATGTAACAACCAGTTCGCCCAGAACCAAAAATGTGAGCGTGCGCCTTCCACGCATGCGCGCAGCATCAAACACACGGCAATTATATAGGACGGGATAGTGCTGGGGCAGGTGGGCAGGCCCAGACGCTGGTCGGAACTACCGGTTCGCCCAAACCAGTCTGAACCGGCAGCAGCCCACAGTATTATACTACTGCAGTGTTGGCGAACCTTTTCGGCACCAAGTGCTGAAATGGGAGCGCGCACGCGCGGGCGAGCACCAAAAAACCCGGAAGAGCAGCTCCCCGGTGCGCACACATGGGAGCGCCGGAAACTGGAAGAACAGCTCCCCGGCATGCATTCCGGTTTCTGGCGCGCATGCATGCACGAAGACCATCTGGCATGAAGTCCAGGGAGCTGCTCTTCCAGTTTCCGGCGCTCCTGTGCGTGCAAAGACCAGCTGGCCGGCGCGCATGTGCACGCCGGAACCCAGAAGAGCAATGGGCGATGGCTGGCGTGCCCGGAGAGATGGCTCTGTGTGCCACTTCCAGCACGGGTGCCATAGGTTTGCCATCATGATACTAATGTATTCACTAGATATAAAGGTAGGTTTTTTTTCCTTCTTTTTTAGTTTATATTTTTCATTACAAAATATTGTAAAATATCACAAAATCTCTGCCATAGTAACACCCATTGTTGCATCCCCCTCATCCCCTTCCCTACAAAATTTATATCCTGCTCTTATTAAAAGCCAGGCACCTTCCAGCTAAACAGAATTAATCTAGGCATTGCCACCAAAATCTTAAAGAGGGACATTTTAGTGAAGTGTGAAATATACAGTACATATTTATCATTTGAAAGTAGCTTCTAGTTCTTTATTAATGGAATTCTAAACTTTTTATACCATATCATTAATTAACATTTTGGGAAGGGGAGAATCAGGAGGCTGCATGAGACTCATTAGTTGGCCATTTCTGCTCAGAAGAAACACTATTCCATACCTGCCTTCTGTTTTGCATGACCTGAAAACTAGTTAAGAGAATGAATTCTGCTCATTCTTGGGAGCTGTGCCTGTTCTGTTGCCTTGAGCTCCTAAGGCCCAGAAAACCAGCAGCTGAAGTGAAGGGACACTTGAGTTTGAGGATTAGAGCCAGTAACCAGACCGTAACCCACCAGGGGGGTTTAATTAAAAGTTTAATTTCTAGATATCTATGGAGATCCTCAAACATCCAGGTCATGGTTGTCCTAATTTCTAGACTACCAGCTGCTTGGTTATTTGGAGATGTCCCATAAGGAAATGTCCATTTGAAGGGTGGATTTACCATTTTATTATATGTGCTTGAGTCTACCCTAAATCCACATTGCATGACTTTTCAACAGAATTTATGCTTACACATTTGCTTTTCTTATTAGCCATTTTTTTTCTATTCTTGCACCCTTGGTGTTTCATTCCTGGGACATTTTATTTGAGAACTGGATCTTGTAAAAGGAAAGATCAAAACATGCCTTATTAGTTTTGCCACCTGGAAAGTAATAAAAAAAAGTCTTGTGGCACCGTAACACATTTGTTAATGCATGAGCTCTCACGTATCACCACCTATTTCATCAGATGTGCAGAGTATAATCCTGAGAATCCGATACACATATATACACAACTCTAAGCATCTAGATACCTTTACGGGCTTATGCGTGTGTTTGCATACACACTTGTATGTTCATGCCTCTGAATGGGAGACTACAAAAGTGCAGACGACAGCACAGCACCGTCAAATAAAGTATTCCAGATTTGTTGCCAGCTGTGCAGAGACAAGTCAAACCGGTTAGTCTGTCTCTTTGTCCACAATCCACAAGCCAGTTCTCTCCTGTTTGCTTTACAAGAAATGGCTTGAGGATGGCTTCAGCTTCCGGGTCCACCTTTTGTGTGCCTTCTCCTGAACGTTTGCTTTTCTCCTCCTAGAGATATTTAAGGAGATTAGCTAAATGTTGATTTTATTTCCTACTGACAGAAGTGGTCCAACTAGGGCTCAGAAAAAACAGTAGATGGTCAATATTATCAGGGGTGTCAGAATGGGAGAGAGACTTAACTTACACAGTGCAGAAATGAAGGGAATTTCTGCTCCTGCTCCTAGGATTTTCAAGTACCCTAAAATATCACTGAATGAATGAATGATTTTCTCTAATTTTGAGAAATTACTTGGAGATTCACTCTCCTTTTACACAGTCTCTAGCAGTTTGCAAAACTCTTATCCAGGGGTCCCCAAACTTGGCAACTTTAAGACTTGTGGACTTCAACTCCCAGAATTCTCCAGCCAGCACAGCTGGCTGGAGAATTCTGGGAGTTGAAGTCCACAAGTCTTAAAGTTGCCAAGTTTGAAGACCTCTGCTCTTATCAATAGATATGGTTTACAGAAGTTTCTTGTTGCCCTCCTCACATCATCATTTCTGCAATATTCTTTTCATGACTGATAAATTCTGAATACTGTAAAATTAAAGCAACAGCCTGAGTTGTTTCTAAAGAAATAATGTGAGGGACAGTTATTAAAGACAAATTGTAAAATCTCCTTTGAGTGGAGCTTCATCACTGTGGACTTCATGGACACATCCATGCCATTTTCCTGGTAGCAGAACAGAAAATACAAGTTGGCTACTATCCTTATTCATGGATGTGTTTTCAATTTAACAATCTAGCATGTAGCCTTAGAATTCCCTTCACTAACCAGGCCCAGTATTACCCTGAATCCGTTGGAGCCTACTACCTAAAAATAGATTTTTTTTAAAAAAAATGGCAAAAAATTAAAAAAGGAAATAATATTTAACTTGTTGGTATCAGCAAATATTAATAGCTCACCTTGGTACAAAAAATGGATTCAATATTAGGAAACTGAAACTCATTGCTGTACTTGAAAATGACAATTGATAGAGAGAAGATAGGATAAAGGTACCGTATTTTAAAAATTAAAATACATTTTCTAATATTGGACGCAAAATAGTAATATGAAAGCAAGGTGATGTATCAAAGTATTTATTCATTGTAATATGAGTTTATTGAGATAATTTTAATTCATGGTTCATAGGGAAAGCCGTAAAAAGACAGGGAAGACTTCACATGTATAGTTCAAACAGCTAATAACATGAACAATATAATGTGGCAATGAAATTAAATTATAAACTCTTAAATTGCAGGGCAGGTCTAAAGCCCTTTTTGCTAATTACAGGAACATTTTTTGTAGTGCCACTCTACCCCCCTCTTTCCAGAATTTGCTTTCCAGTCTTTCTATGAATTTGCTTGTCCACTTAGTCTTAGATGAACCTATTTCTTGACTTCATTTGTCCCTGATGTGCCCACTATGTAGACCAGGGGTATCAAACTTGCATCATCACGGTGGCATCACGTGACATATCGTGACTTTTTTCCCCTTCGCCAAACAGGCTGTGGGCATGGCCAGCATGTGATGCATCCGGCCCGTGGGCCGTGAGTTTGACAGCCCTGATGTAGACAAATCAGGTCATATTATGTGGCCACATTCTAATCTTGTTGACTCCCAATCAGCTTGTAGAAAATGAGAGGACTTCTCCAAAAAGAGGTATTGTACAAAATGTAAGGATTTTAGAAGGCAACAAAGTATTCGTTGAAACAAAGGCCCTGAGCAGAAGTACGTCTGCATTTATTTTTTTTACTAATGTCTTCAGTATTATGCTTTATACTTCCTGTTGAACTCCACCTGTTTGATGAACATAGGCTGTGCTTCCAAGACCAGTGACTGCGTCTTTATAGCTCACAAGGAGACCAGTTCAATAACTCTGCAGTCTCTGGAGTGCCACATAAGCTTTCAGACAGAGATTGGATTCTTATGGAAAAAACTACCAACATTCCAGAGGAAAGCCTAACAGTTTAATTGTTCAAGCCCCAAAATGATTAAGCAGTAGTCTAATAAGCAAGTCTGAACTCTGCTTGTTTTGCAAATTTTTAAGACCCGCTGTCAGTGGTGCCAAGTCAATATATCTACAGTACATTTACAGGAATGACATCCAATGGCCAGCCAGATTAAATAAGCTCTTGCAAGGATTCTGCTCATTCTGGGATGCGTGCAAGCATTAAAACACTGGGAAGAATGCCAGATCTTCATACCTCATGGGAACTGTGACAGTCCCTTTGTTTCCCTTTGTTAGTATGCACTGCCTTTCAATCCACCAAGCTAGGTTGCCCCTCCCTCCTCCTCATCAACTGATCTTCCAACAGTAAAGCTGCAAATAAGTGGAGCATATGGAGGTCAAAGCAGCTGGACTGACAGTTCACTTCAGAAGATTGTTCTGACTTCATCTCTCAAACTAGCCTTCATTATAAAGTTTGTTAATCAGGCATGTGAATAATTCTTTCATGATTACTTTGAAAGAGAGAGATTTTTGTCAGGTATGAAATAAGGTTTTTTTACTGCTTGGGATGAGAAGTATAAGTCTGTTATGCGCATGTTCTTAAGAGTCAGTGCTTAAATCAGTAGGAACTACTTAGAAGATACTGTGCAGAGCAGAGGTGGGTTCCTGCCGGTTTGGACCGGCTCTATAGAACCGGTAGTGGGAATTTCCCCCCGCTCACTGAACCAGCAGCGATGACCAGCTGGACACCCCCCCAAACTGGCTCTCGACGGCGCCATAGGCGGCGCCATCTTGTTTTTTGCTTCTGCGCTGTTTTTTTGCTTCTGCGCATGCGCAGAAGCCGGGGTTTTAGCACAGTGCATGCGCCCGCATGGCGCGTGAGGAAGCAAACCGGCAGCGAGGTAAGCCAGAACCCACCCCGGTGCAGAGGATGAAGACACTATATTAGTCAGTCTATGAGGAACCAGGTTCAAGTCCCACTTAACCATGAAGGTCACTGGGCAACTAAATTTCTCAAACTGTATTTTAGTTATACAGGTAGTCCTCGACTTACAACCACAATTGAGCCCAACATTTCTGTCATGAAGTGAGACATTTGTTAAGTGAGATTTGCCACATTTTACCACCTTTCCTGCCACAGTTGTTAAGTGAATTACTGCAGTTGATAAGTTAGTAACACGGTTGTTAGGTGAAGCTGGCTCCCCCATTGACTTTGCTTTGTCAGAAGGTCACAAAAAGGTGATCACATGACCCTGGGACACAGCAACAGTCATAAATATGAACCAGTTGCCAAGCATCTGAATTTTGATCACATGATCATGGGGATGCTGGCAATGTCGTAAGTGTGAAAAATGGTCAAAAGGCACTTTTTCAGTGCTACTGTAACTTTGAACAGTCACTAAATGAACTCTTGTAAGTCAAGGACTACCTGTACTGGAAATACAATTAGTAAAATACACACATATGCACACATTTGCTGTCTTACACTTATAGTTGAAAAGACAGGAAAGACTTGAAATAATACATAAATAAAATAAAACTGGACCACTTGAACTAGTTGCTACAGAAAAGCTGCTAGAAATAATTTCCCAGTAGTGAACTCCTGTATCGGATGCAAATCTGTAGAAATTCTTAGGGCCTTTCTCTGTTTGTATTTAACCATGGCACAAATGTGTCTTGAGTACAATGTCCTTATAATGTCTCCAGCTTATAAAATAGATTTAAGTTGTTCCTAGCTGTACTAATGTTAAAGTAATGTTTTCCCCTTTAAGCCGACATCACCCAGTGATAGTCAGAAGACAGGCAAAATCTGTTACACTTTATCATCAGAGGTGATGTCAGATGGATGGGTGGGTCAGGTGGGATCAGAGGAGCATCTGTTGGCTGTTTCAGAACAATGTGATCATGCCCTTCCTCTCCAATCAGATTTTATTCCATTTGGGTTTCATCTCCCTAAAGAGCTGGATACATACAACAACCCAGGCAGTGGTCCTGTAGATTTGTACAAGAGCAGTAAAGGTTTTTTTAAATTAAGCTTTCCTATGACAACCTAACTCTTTGTTGTTGTTAGTTGCGAAGTCATGTCTGACCCATCGCGACCCCATGCTCAACGTTCCTCTTCCTGTCCTCTACCATCCCCCGGAGTCCATTTAAGCTCACGTCGACTGCTTCAGTGACTCCATCCAGCCACCTCATTCTCTGTCGTCCCGTTCTTCTTTTGCCCTCAATCTTTCCCAGCATTAGGCTCTTCTCCAGGGAGTCCTTCCTTCTCATTAGGTGGCCAAAGTATTTGAGTTTCATCTTCAGGATCTGGCCTTCTAAAGAGCAGTCAGGGTTGATCTCCTCTAGGACTGACTTGTTTGTTCGCCTTGCAGTCCAAGGGACTCGCAGGAGTCTTCTCCAGCACCATAGTTCAAAGGCCTCAATTCTTTGGCACTCAGCCTTCCTTATGGTCCAACTTTCACAGCCATACATTGCAACTGGGAAAACCATAGCCTTGACTATACGCACCTAACTCTACCTGTTTGTAAACAATCCCCCAAGTAGTACAATATGACATATGGATGTAACCATTTTTATATCCTCCAGGGGCTGATGGAAGCAATATCCAGCATTTTTTTTTTTAAAGTGGGAGATGTCAATCAGAATTGTACAATAGTACTACAATTTTCAGCTGATAATACTGCACACATGCTTTAACTCTATAGTCCTTCTGGTATAGCACAAGGCTGTAATAAAAGAATAGTAGAATAATGGAATCAGTTCTCCTCTCTTAGTATCGCCTGAACAGAACTCAGAAGAACCTGGCAGTTATCATCTTCTGCCATACCAAAAAAAAAAAAAAAGGAAAGAAAGAAAAGTTTAAAGAAATGTGTTGTTTACAAGCAGCTTCCCTTATGACACTGATTTTATTTGCCCTTTTGAACTTTCTCCAGTCTGAGTTGTAACAGAATGTGTTGACGCTGGGGACACAGGAAGATGACAAAGAGATGACAAATTGAATTCTGCAACAGATTCGCCCCAGTCCTGCTACAGAACCATGACTGGCTGTTGATGTGCTATGCAGAGGGTAGTAGAGATGGAGCAGCCAGCCAACCACATTGCCAGCAGGTGCATAATCAGAAGAGAGTGATTTACCTAGAGATGAGATTAGGATTAATAGCAGGAGCTATTATGGGAACTTCATAGCCCTTCGGTTTCTCGGATTTCAGAATCCCATTTCCTAATATAGGCACAGAGGATGGGCATGGTTGCACAGAGGCAAGGTCTACAAACTTTTCTGCAAAGTTGCATAGCGGCAAGGTCTACAAAACATTTTCTTTGTTTATATGGGTCCTATGGGGCTAAGATGCAAAGATTTTCACAAAAATGTATTTAGCTAAAACTGCATCACACATCAAGTTGACATATGGTTAGACATAAATTATGCTAAGCTATTTGAACCAAAAGAGGAATTTGCAGAACTTGCTTTTTAACTTCATAGTCAATGACTTCAAATTCTTCTTCAGTGCCATCAGATGGAGAAAACTCAGTTCCATAGAACAAGGTAATAGCAGCAACCAGGAAATCAGAAACGGAAGCTGGATTGCTATTGACAACGCAGATGAAATGTACTAGAGATATAGCATTTAATTTATTACAACTTCCCTTTGAACATCTGATTAATTTTCCTGATCCAAGGTGATAACAGAATGTAAGTTTTATATAGTTTTCTAAAAATCAACTTCCTAGCAATGGAAAGAGCACTTTTCCCCCCTCCAATTATATACTTGAATAGTGACTTTGCCCATATGTGCCTAACACAAACAGTTGATGGGGATCACACTTGCAAGGCCAGTAACGTATACAAGGACCACCATCAGAGGGGGGTTAACCTCCAAGCATTCACCAAATATAAAGGGAGAATTTAATGCCCACTAACCACTTTGAATCTACCCTCCTGCAAGAATTCATTATTAGTGACCGGACTTCAAAATCTAGGCCACAAAAATTAAGGTGACCACAAGATGGCAGCAAACATAGTTTTCCATATATCTTTATTACCATCTAGTGGCTGTCTAGATTTTTGCAACCTTATTAGGAATGAAACACCTACTGTGTTTTCATCTCAAGTCAAGACTAGTCGTGCTCTTGGTTATTTGGGTATTTACTGGAATAGAGGAGCTAGATATGTGTAAGAATTATGATCCCTATCACTCTTTTGTAGCTATTCCATCCCATTCCCATACTACCTGAGCATTTTCTCATAGCAAATGTTTTTTGCTTCTTCCCAGACTCTCTCTGCAATCTCAAAAACTGTCTCAGTAGAGCCTACAATTGTCCTCACACAGAAGAAAACTTGGACTGAGGCATCCAACTCTCGCTTGCCTTGACCAATAAGGAAGTACAAGAAATGGGTCCCATCCTGCATCTGCTTTTGGGGCTGGGAAGGATGGGAGTCCAGAAGCGGAGCTTTGATAGAAATCTGGCTAATGAAAAAACCATTTGCACACAATCTCACAATCATCAAAAATCTCACTTTTAAGACTTTGGACTCAGCTGCCAAAAGTTGGCACAAGCAGTGGAGCAAAAGGGTATGGTTCCACTGTAGGAAGAGTGTCAAATTCCCTCATGGGAACTGCTTCAGTTTTATTTCTCCACAGCCAATCAACAGTTCATGTCTATGGTTCAGATCTCTTTGGTCACTTTTTTGGTGATGCCCCTCTTTGTCTGGTTTAATAGCAGGTTCTGTATTTTTATGCATTACAGAATTTTGAATCTGCCAACATCTTTCTCTTAATGCAGGGGTCCTCAAACTTGGCAACTTTAAGACTTGTGGACTTCAACTCCCAGAATTCCTCAGTTGAAGTCCACAAGTCTTAAAGTTGCCAAGTTTGAAGACCTCTGTCTTAATGCATGGATGCTGCCATTTTGGATACTCTAAATATAGGCCCAATTTTAAAAGGCACTTTAAAAAGACAGTGGCTAAGTAAAGCAAAACAGAATGATCACAATTGTGTTGTAGGACATTTCTGTTGATTCCAATCTCAGAATGATCTTACGCATAGCCCTACCTCTCTGGCCTTTAAGATTTAATTCTTGAAATCTTCACTACGTCATATATCCTCACTTATGAGATTATTCTTTCTATGCTTGGTAGAGTAAGAATAAAAATGGCTTGATCTCTCAACCAAGAAATTGGATATTTAGACAGTCAGAAAGTATAGGACAAAGCAGGTAAGGAAAGGATAGTGAACAGAAGCATTTGTATAAGGGGTCAAAAAAAGTCCAGTTAGTACTTCCATCCAAATTACTGAAGCCCACGCCCTTTTTTTTTTACATGCACATCAAAAAGGGCAAGGCTTTGATTGTATAGCATCTTGACTTTTTTTTAAGTCTCCCTGCAGATTCCCTGATGGTGGATAGAGAGAGACTGATGTGGCTACAGATGTTTATTTTTCATTAAGTCCTGGGAGGATAAAATGATAATAAAGGAAAGAGAAGGGTAGAGAGATTGCATAGATCAATGGAAAAACTGATGTATGAAGGAATAAAGGAAAATAAGACATTTTTGAAAGAACAAGACCCTTTTGAGATGCCAGGTTAGCAGAAGAGGGGAGACCACCTTTGGGAAGGGGGCTTAGGTGAGAGAAAGATGTACAAAAAGGGCAACAGCAAGACATTTGTATTAGAAATAGGAGGGAATGGGAAGACAGGAAAGGAATTTTTAAAGAGCCATTGCTTGCTATAAATATCATGAGAGAAGTTAATGTTTTTGCTAATGGAGTTCTCTACAGAGATAAGAAGATTTAAAAAGCCAAAAATAATAGCTACTGACCATACTAGCTGAGGATTGTGGGAGCTGTAAATCAACCCATTTGAAGGGGATTATGGCAGGAAAAGCTGCATTTGAAATATTATTACTTTTCTCTGAGCTTTTTTCTACTTGCTATAAATCCTTCTTAATACCGTGTTCGAAATTAGGACTGAAAACAACTGTGACTCAGGATGCTTTTATCCATGGCCATCCGCTAAAACGAAAGAAGCTAGCGAGGAGCGGCAAATGCTGCCCTTCGCAAAGCGAATCGGTTACCATGGTCTCCAGATTATGTTGTTAAATAACCGGCAGGCCAATGCTAATCCTTCATAGACCCCCATCTAAAATTGGGTTGTGCCTTTTTCTCTGGCTCTTTAACTGCATGAGCTGAAGGCCAATGGAGTTAGAGTAAGATTACCACTGCATGCCAAAGCCACATGTTGGGATGCCACGTGCCTGCTCTCAATTTTCACTGGATTAGGTTACTCCATCAAGTTGCAACAACCGTCTGCCCTCGGTTGCCTCGGCTGAGCAGGACTGTCCAAACATCGCCGTTCAGGTTCAATTCTTATAATTACTGTGAAATGACCCAGGGCTCCCCACCCCCATCCCATTTAGGGGGAGAAACAGAACTATGTAGTGTAATAGAACAGTCCTGTGATATTACTCGCCTTTAGACCTGGCAATCAAAATCAAGGAAACAGAAATAGAAATCACTTTAATAGGAACTCTTGTCTGCAGGCTAAATGCATGAGCAGAAATAGCATCAGAGAGGAAAACCTGGAAGATGCTTCTTTCCAAATATGGATTGGATTCTTTCTTCTGAGCCAGATAAAGTTAAAGATGCTTCTTCCTTCTAGCAGACAAAACATTCTATCATTCGTTTCCTATATGAGGTATAAGAGAGTCAATGCTCAAGTGTAATTTCTTGGGGACTGGTGCATACTTGGAACAAGCTCTGTTGTCTTAAAAATGGGGGGGGGGGACAGAAGAATGACTGCCAGGTTTTTATTTACAGAAAAAGCAATAAAGGATGTATTCAGATCAGTAGTGGGTTCTAAATCCCGTCGCTACCGGTTCGCGTGCGCGCGACGCGCATGCGCAGAAGCGTCCCAGGCGGGTAGGCAGAGCCTCCCACCGCCGCCACTACCGGTTTGCCGAACCGGGCCGAATCGGGAGCAACCCACCGCTGATTCAGATAAATGGTATATCATGTAAAGGGCATGTGCCATGCAAGTATTGTTGCCAGAGCACTTGATTTAGTATTAGTTCTCCAGTGCAAGTTGGAGTCCAGAAATGTTAACATTTACCCCAGGGCCTAAATGACATAGCAGTAACACTAGCTCCCATTGTTCTAGGAGAATCAATGTTCCATTTATTAAAAATGTTGGTTCACTCTCCACACTCTCTATTAAATGACACCCTGGTTAGCTCTGATTGATTACTGCATGCCTGAGTTGATGGATTTCCTGGGGTTGCCTGTATAGGTTGTCATTGACTCACTGGAGTTTGTTCTTCTGGAGGTTTTAGTGAAGAAATCAGCAGAAAAATCTCCCATCTTCGGTGTCTTTTGTTTGATTAGTAGAAAAGATACAACAAACACACCCTATTTGCTCTTTCAGTCTAGGCAGAAAAGAATGCCAGCAGCAGCCGTGGAACCTTCGATACTTGAGAGGGCATGTTTCATAAAGAGGCACATCACACACATTGTCTTTCAAATTGCAGCAGCTAGAATTTCATATATAAGCATGCCTTCTCTATCCCTCTTCGCTTTATATATTCTTAGGAGAAAGAAGCTTCAGATGACAGTTCGGGTGTGAGTTCCCAGTCCTGATCACTGCAGAAACAGACCTGGTCAAGGCATAAGAGGTGCCTTGTGGTAAAAGGGGCGGCCAATAAATGTTATAAACAAACAAACAAACAAACAAACAAACAAACAAACAAAGCTTCTTCTTTGTAGGAAAACTGGGGCCCGGGCTACGTGACTACAAGTGAATGTTACACCCAGAACCTAGTCTTGTTCCTCCCGAGTTATTGCATGATGCAGCCTGGCAACTAAATGCAGATTAGTCCACACTGTGGTGTTTCCCATGGCTACCTACAGTTGTGAAAGTTGGACCGTGAAAAAATATATATGAAGATTTTGAATCTAAGTTTAAGAAATGTAGTGGATTAGAGAAAAACATGAGGAAACTCAGAAGGCTGGACACTAGAGGCAACCAGAAATAAGTAAAGATTAAATTAAAGAAGAGACCCACTAATACAGAATGGAAAAACAAGTATTTTAACATTGAAAGAATTCAAAAATAGTTGGCACCACTGACCTCAGAAATTTCTCTTAAGATTTGCTACCATAAAAGAGAAAATAGAAGAGAATACAACTGAGAATGAGTGTGTTTTGAATTTAAAAATGAGAAGATATAAGGAAGATATAGAAAATGATGATACACAGGATTTACAAGTAAACTGGCTGATAACTGAAAAGGACACCCAAACAACAAATCAGGACAGTGACTTGGACAACTCATGTTTTTCTCTAATCCATAACATTTCTTAAACTTAGATTCAAAATCTTCATATCTTATCTTGGATTTACAAAAGAGATGTGTTATACTCATAAAGGAGTTCCTGAGAAAAATAAAGAAAAAATGAAAATAAATCAGTTTTGGGAATATTATTTAAAGGAATAAACATCAAGATTTTTTTAAAAGCAAAAAGATTATGAAGCTGGCTATATATATATATATTGTTCTTTCTAGTAGCTCTTAGTAGGTTTTCTGGACCAGGACTGATGACAAGGCTTTAAAGATTTGTTTATAGGTAAAAGATAAGATATGGGAAGATTTTTTTGTATTTTTAGAGAAAATGGTAACTTACTGTGTTAAAAGTAAGAGGGTATAACATTGATTTATTTGCTTAATGTTAAAATATATATGTTGTTATTTCTGGTAACTCTGAATGAATTAAGATTGAATGATGAGGCTTTATAATTCGTTTATAGATAAGATGAGACATGGGAATAAGGGATTTTTGGTTGCAACATTAGAGAAGGGGTAAATTACTGAAATTGTATTTGTCTTGAAGGGACAGTTGATTTCTTTCTATTTTTTAAATATACCTCCTTTGTTCTTTTTTCTCTGCACTTTTTATTTTTTACTTTTTATATTTGTCTTAGCTTTTATCTTTGTATTTTTAACCTTTAATAAAAATACCATTATTAAAAAGTAATGTACATGCTTCCCCCATTGGAACTAAAAGAATATCAAACATCGTGATACTTGCAGGGTACAACTTTCAAAGAAGAAAATCATTGAAGATGACTAATCATTGTGTAATTACTTGCACCTTGGATATGGGCTGAGCAGTGAAATACGTGTCTTCAACTTTATTGAACTCAGCTTGCTGGAAGAGTTCTTGCAATATTCAGCATTCATTCTCTGCCTTTCAGTCCCAGTCCCAGTAAAGACGGCCCTTGGGGTACAAGAAGAAACCTTTGTCACCCTCTCTCCTTGACTAGCGGAAAGAAAGATGAATCACCTTCACGAGTTCCCGCAAGACACATTTTGTTCCTTGTGGTGAACAGGGAATGCTTTTCATGACAAGTCACAATTCATAGTACCTAATGCCAGCCAAAATATTACAGCACAGGAGACAGAAAGTCCCATAAAAGCCTCTCCACCTCCCTGGCAGTAAAAATCCTTTCATGAAACTTATAGTATGCCAGTTGAAATATCTGCCTTATTCTGATTTTCTCTTCCATATTTCCCAAGTCTGCCTTTTTTGTGCCTTCAAATCAGTACTGATTCCTGGTGACCGCCTGGACATGTCACTACAGTCTTCTTGGCAAGAAGGGCTGAAAGAGATTGACCAGCCAAGGTCACCCAGCTGGCTTTGTGCCTGAGGCAGGACTAGAACTCACCGTCTCCTGGTTTCTAGCTTGATGCCTTAAACAGGACACCAAACAGTAGATATATTCATACCACCACCACTTCTCTCCATTTCCAAAACAGAAACAGAAATCTACCAGGTGGAACTAAAAACCCCAGTGATCCCTCATCCATTGAATCTGATGCTGCTGCTGCTACTGTTTTTTTTTTTAACTCCACAGTAAATATTTTACAGACTAACAATAACAGAAAAACTCTGATCCAGAAGGAGAGTTTGTGCATGATTGAGATTCTCAGGTCAAATATAGGAGGGAAGGAGAGCCGGTTTGAAAATTGACCATCCCCTCCTTCCCCAGGCTGGCTACAGGTTATTATCTTAACTTGAATTTAATTGATTACAGGTGCCTTCAGTGTGCCTGAGCTTTGCAAGTTAGCAATGTACAGGTGGATCTCCTGAGAAGGTTACAATAAAAAAAAAAAGTGAGAGAGGCCGGGCATCAGGAAAGGGAACAAGAGCAAAGGCTTCTTAAGGCGTTTTATCAAAAATGCCCAGGGTGGCAATCTCAAAAGATCCTGCAACCTCACTGGTGTCAGACCTGCCCCAGTCGGCCTCTCAGGAAAGCAAGACTTTTGAATCCATTGAGTTGAATCAAAAGAACTTTTACTGAGGGAAACCGGATGCAGTAAAGTCAGGCAGAATCTGAGATTCGCGCGCAAAGCATAAAACAATTCCTTCAGTTCTCCAACCTCAACCCCCTGGCCAGTCCAATGCAATGCCAAGAGAATGTTTGAGAATGCTGAGGTACTAGGTAGATAACAGTTCACACTCAGGGCACGACAACCTTGGAACCTAGCAAAAACTGGCTGGGAAGAAGTCCATCCCATCTCCGAAGACAATCCCACCTCCCTAATTCCCAAGCGAACAGCACAAGCGGAAAAATGCCAACCCCCTCCCCCTGTAGCATAATGGCAGGACACCATAGAAGACGATGGTGGACCTAACAATTGACTTGTTTGACATCATAGCTTTTTATACTGAGAGTGAGGTGGCGCTAAAATTCATGTAGAATGTTAGAGGTCACAGCCTCTCCAGGTTTGATACCTCTAGTAGACTGTTGTGGTGTAAAGTAGATGTAGCTATATTTCCTTCCCTTTTTTCTTATCTCCTGCCGTAAAATTTTTTAGCTGACTCATTCTGACGCCTTTTCTGTGCTTTCCATACACAATGAATATAGAATATAAATAGACATGGTTCTATTGTCAAGTCAAAATCACTCCTTTGTCCTTGAGTATTTTGCAAATGGACTTGTTATGTATGTATGTGTGTAGTAGGGGCAGAGAGCTGGCAAAGCAGCATTTGCTCTCTACTGTAGGTCATCAATAACTCCTAATCACATTCACAGCTTCAACTATTCTGTTTCAGCCAATTCTTCTCCTGCTGCCACTATTTTCATAAAGCACCCATATTTTGCCTTCTTCATCTTCCTTCTCCTGTTCTTTCTCTATACATGATGCTGATAGAAATATTTGCAGCCCAGAATAGGCATGGTACAGCATTTCTGCATATATTATCTTTAGCTGCACTATTTAACTGAAAACAAGGTCCCAAAATAATTATTGCCTATGTGATTTGAGGCAAGAGAAAAAATCATGTAATACTTGCTTATTTTGCCTTCTCCTACAGAACGGCTAATTAACATTAATATAATTTTGTGCTGTTGAGAAATTGCTACTTTTTTTTTAAGGGGCACACTTACTAAAACTAAAAAGTCCAGGTACCTACAAGGATATCTTCTCCAACCAACATTGACATGTTTGAGATATTCATCCCAGGAGAAACTAACAGTTTGTGTTTTTGGGAGAAAGCATTGGTCTTCGGGGATGGCACCAATTCTTTGGACCAACTTCTCTTGGCAAGTGAGCCTAGCCAAGTTGCAAATAACTTTCAGTCAAAATGGAATTGCTGGACAGAGATGTCACCAACTGTTGTGATCTTTTTCTTGTTCCATGCATGTTTTAGTTGCTGTATCTGTTTCATTCTGCAAAACCCCAAAAGTCACAGAGATGCGAATTCTGTAAATTTTATTTTTTTAAATAAATTTTTATTAAAATTTTTTATAAAGAACATAAAAACTAACACAAACTACTAAAGAGTAAAAGCAGTAAAGAAAGTAAGGATGGAGAAAGAAAAAAGCAAAAGTGCAGAAAGAAAGAATAAAAACAAACAGAAAAAAGCTTCCAGTTTCCTTGCATCTAATATAAATTACAAAATAATCTGTTGCTCTAAAAAGCTCACTCTTTTTCTATTATCCAGGGATTTTCCCCCCTAATCATTAAAACCACAAATCATCATGCAAAAAGATTATAAGGAATTTCCAGTCAGCCATAAGTGTAGATATTGTTTCTTCTCTAATTAAAAAAGTTAATTTAGCGATCTCCACAAGTTCCATCATCTTCACCAACCATTCCTCCATTGTACTGGGTGTCAAACCTTTCCACTTTTGAGCATATAATAGTCTTGCTGCAGTTGCCATATATAAAAACAAAGTTCCATTACCTTTTAAAGTGTCCAGCTTGCAATCTGTAAATTTTATTAAAAAACAAATATAACAACATTGTATGAAGAAGCACAGAAATTACTTTTCTCACATATTTCAGTTTTCTGCAGAATTTACTCTAGACACTTTTTCTTTCTGAGCCATTACTCTACTGCAGTGGTTCTCAACCTTCCTAATGCCGCGACCCCCGCCCCGCCGCCGCGACCCCCATCCCTCCCTCTTCCCGCATGTGCGCGTTGCCAGTCACCAAGATGGTGGGCTAGCGCGCGCTTAGGCGACCCCTGTGAAAGGGTCGTTCGACCCCCAAAGGGGTCGCAACCCACAGGTTGAGAACCGCTGCTCTACTGGTATGTTTTTCCAAGTGTAACCACTGCACAGTGGGTATGTATTAATCTAGAAACACCACATTATTATTTTTTATTAAGAAAAATTATATGGCTACCCAACTCACTCATTGTGACTTTGGGCAGCTTACAAAGATAAAACTCAATGCAATTTCTGAAGTGGGTGGGATTTGAAAAAAAATATCTATTTATCATTTGACTGCTCTGTGACATACAAGTAATTCTCTTTTAGCTAATTGATAACTAAGCGAAGCAATCACAAAGTGAAACTGTGACTATGCTTGTTACTTACTTAGTTGCTTACTTCAGCTTTCCTTTGCTCTACAGATCTGTGAAGGTCATAATAGCAATAGCAATGGCACTTAGACTTATATAACGCTTTATAGTGCTTTACAGCCCTCTCTAAGCGGTTCACAGAGTCAGCATATTGCCCCCAACAATCTGGGTCCTCATTTTACCCACCTCGGAAGGATGGAAGGCTGAGTCAACCTTGAGCCGGTGAGATTTGAACCGCTGAACTGCAGCTAGCAGTCAGCTGAAGTAGCCTGCAGTACTGCACTCTAACCACTGCGCCACCTTGGCTCTTATTAGGATAAATTTGAGGTTGGGTTGTAAACTTTTTCATCACCATCATAACTGTGATTAACCAAGACAGTTGCTAAACAAGGTCTACCTGTATTGGGGACTGAAATGTGAGGGACTCAACTGGCAGCCATGCTAATAGTTTTTAAGACTAAACAAATCCTATGCAAGTGTGTACAAGTTTGTAAAAATATATGAAAACTCATTCTGGATCAGGCTGAAGATCCATTGCTTTCTGTTCTTCAGTGGTCAACTAGATAAACTCTTTGCCATTTGCAAAACAGATATGATAATCTACCACTGATTGTCACTAGCAGTTGCCTGAGGGCTGAATCTTCAAATTAAGAACAGGCTCCAAATCAACCCCTTTCTTAAAATAAGTAAATGTTACTTACCATTGGAGATAAGATACAATCAAAACAAATTCTCATCCGTGTTGGAGTTTGTATACATTACAGGGTTTAGCAATTGCTGACTACTTCAAAAAAATAAAACAAATTATTTGGTTGCAGAATATTGCTGAAGCAAGCAGGAATTTATCCCTGGCGGCCTTGAGCAACTCAATTAGTTGGTGGAGCTTGGAAGGATCTAACAGGAAAATAATAGTTTTTAGATTGCATCACTTCCAAAGCTCTGTGTTGGTTTGACTTGGATATTTACTCACTTCTGAAAGCTAGGTGGAATACTGGTTTACTGGTTAGAAAGTAAGATAACCTACAATTTTATTTAATACACCTGAAGGAGTTACCTATTCCACTTTACCAAAGACATATACAAATTGAACACTCCAATATAATAACAAGACAAACAAGCTTTAGAGAGCTAGAAACTTAATCTTCCTTCCCAAACCTGTGATGAAAGCCTCCCATCCATTCCTAAGAATTAAAAATAAACCTGGCAAGATCCTCCATTAGTGACACTGCAGAAGATCTGGCAGTCAGTTGTTCTATTGCATGAATGATGATTTTTATTCATTGGTGTCTCCTGGAGCTGCCAGGAAACTCCAGCTTCCATCTAATGAGAGCCTTTCAATTCCCAATTGAAGGACCAAAAAAAAAGGGAAAAAAACCCTTCCCAATTTTGCTCAATGAGAATGTGTTTTGACATAGTATAATAGCTAAACAGGGTGATCTATTTTAGAAGCAACCAGACATCAATTATAAATTTGACCAGCTGTCAAAACCATAATTATAGTTGCCATATTAATTAAATTAGAATGCAATAAACTCTACAGCTCTTCCCTTGCAATGGGATTTGCATCATGTGGCAACAACTGGAGTGTGGAATTCCTGACATGGTTCTGCTTTTCCTTATTCTTTCTTGCCTGTCTCTTTCCTTATTGGCACTAACGGGGACTCTTCATCTCTAAAAGAAGATCAGCTGTAGTGGGTACATGAATGTATTACAGCAATACATTACAGCATTACACAGCCTCAAATCCAGCTGATTCAGCCCCTGTCCTTCATATATGAACAATGTCTCCATCGTCTTGAGAAAATACGTATATCAAGTGCTGCACAGAGAGAGACGCCCACTGCACTCTGACAATGGAGGAAAACCACAAGGAGACCAGTGACACAAAGATAATGACCTCCTTTCCACCAGAAAGCTTGAGGAGGTGAGATGACTTTCCTTCCTCAATGTTATGGTGTCTCTATCCTTAAATTGATAACACTACTTTGTCAATTGAAGACTAGATAAAAAGCAAAAAAAGGTAAGTAGAATGAACCAACATCCCAGATAAAATGATGATATGATTGTACATAATGGACTCCTTTCTTTCTTCCCAACTCTTATATTTCATTTTATAATCATGCATTCAGACTCCAACTTCCATAATAACCACCCAGTATTTCCTTTTGGGGAGTAACAGTGGTCTGGGAATTACTGTCTCAGCAAGTGTGCAAGTGTAATATGAGATCTGCTGCTGCTGACATGATGAATACACTTGTGGGAAACCTTATATACACCACCAGAATATCCCAGATAAGATAGTAGTTGGGAAACTATGACATTGAAAGGACTAGATGTAGCATACTGATTATTGGCATGGAGGAAGAACAAAACTGCACTATATTTATAGTTTCAGTTGTCCTCTGTTCTGTTGGCAGCAGCAAAAATGCAATTATAAAAATATACTTTCAAAACAGGATTATTTACAACTAAAAAGAGACATGGAAAAGTAGTTAATAAATCAGTTCATAAGCCAAATGCCAAACCAGTTCAAACCAAGTTAAGGTTCAGAGAGCAAGACAAGAGAATGTACACTGCAGCCCAAGCAATAAAGAACCAGTATCACCAGGGAAGTATGTCAGGCAACCAGTAACTGGACCAGTCATTTTAAGACATTGCTCCTGGCTATTAGTTACTTTCAGATAGAAAACTTTATATTATATTATTATAAGCTGTAGAATAATAACAGGGCAAGATCCAGGGGTACTTTGGGGGTTTCCAGAGGTAAAACCTCCACCTGAAAATGATTGAAGGTGTTCTAGACATGGAGTTCCAGATTAAACAAATCTGTTTTGGGGTTGGTTCACCTTCAGAGCATCTCATTAAGGCTGAACTGCCTCCATGATGTCATGTTCCAGGAGGTTCAATAGGCTCTGGAACATTCTAGAGTTCTCCAGAACATCCAATTTTCAAATTGAACAATTTTGCATAACCCTCACTGTTTTTCTTTTATAGAATGTGAAGGACATGATTAATGTCACAGTCTTATTAGAGAGCTTCCCTAGTTCTTTGATAATTCTAGATAGACCAATAATCATTATAATGTGCCCGCCCACGGTAATTAGTAATTATTTCAAAGAAAAGGGCTTCTACTAAGATGAATAACATCTTCTACAGTAGTGTTTAGCCTCAGTAACAGCATTATGGTGACCCTTTTCTGCAATGAAAAAAAGGGATACTGAGATGACACTCTTTCTTTCTTTGTTGGATAATTTAAAAAAAATATCCCACATATTCATTGTTAAAATAATAGGATGTAAAAATAACACCTTCTCCTTTTTTCTTCTCCCCTCCTTTTACTCTGTCCAACTATTACCTGCCCCTCTGTTCTGGGAAATGTAGCTGCTTGCTTTACAAAGAAACTGCTAATTAACTCTTTTCTTGCATAATAGAATAATAAATCAGCCTTTCCTCACAACTTTCTCCTTTGCTATATGGAATTCAGTGGGTGTTAAGTGTATATTTAGATTACTTTCTAAACAAATAGAAGTCTAATTGACAAGAACTCTAATTATGTGATGAGGAAAGAGCCATTTCATGTCAGTCAGAAGAGAAAGTCATACGTTTTGTTTACTTTCCCCCAAATTGATGCATTTAGCAGGCATTTCACAAAAAGCTCAGTATGAATGCGAAAACTCCATGAGAAAACCCACATTTGTTCCTTGTCCTATTTCTGCAGCATGCTCAAAAACAGCTTTTGCCAATGTTTGTCCTGATGTGACCTAGAACCAAACCCAAGGGCAATGACAGTAAATTACATTTCAAATCTCAATCTCTAAAAAAAAAAAAAATGACAGTGGAATGTGACTCAATACAGCCAGTGTCTCATAGATACACCATGAAAATCTGGTCAAAATGTTCAGAGATGGAACTATCTCATAAAAACATAAGAATATAAGCAGGCCCTGTTGGATCATACCTGTGGCCCATCTACTCCAGCAGCCAGAGATCTGATCCAACAGGGCCAACCATGTGCACAGGAAGCCCAATTGTTTCCCAGGAGATGACTTTCAGATATAGTCACACGGCTATCCAGGCTAATAGCAATTGATTCTCATTATTTCCATTAATTAGACCAGCCCCCTTGGAAGCCAGCCAAACAAGCACCATATCTCTCACTGGGATACTCTGATCATTCCTTTTTTCTTTTTCATATTTTAAAAATGTAGACTGGAAAGCTGTGGGAAGGGAAGGGAATTGCCAGATACATGTGTGCCTGCCATATTTAAATGTCTAAAGTAGAGTTATTAGTGAGCCACGGTGGTGCAGTGGTTACAGTGCAGTACTGCAGGCTACTTCTGCTGACTGCAATTTGGCAGTTCAAATCTCACCAGGCTCAAGGTTGACTCAGCCTTCCATCCTTCCAAGGTGGGTAAAATGAGGACCCAAATTGTTGGGGGCAATATGCTGACTCTGTAAACAGCTTAGAGAGAGCTGTAAAGAACTGTAAAGCGGTATATAAGTCTAAGTGCTATTGCTATTATCTGTGAATTGAAAAAAAATCAATTTTTGCATGATCAAGTTATGCATGATAACTTACCATAGATGGCAGAAAAAGGTTAAAGTTATTTTATATTTCCCTGCTGCCTCCTAGTGAGCCTCTCGATTTCTGCAGCCCTAGATAGATGATTAGATTTAATTGACGCGAGTGCTCAGTGGAATCATTTGATCCATGTTTTTCTGTTGGGTCTTTCCCAAATGAGGCCATTGACAGTGGTAAAAAATTTTAGCAGCTCTAGCTGAACCTAACTATGAAATTCCAAAGCACAGAAGCGAAGATAGATAAATCCCAGTATGAATATAATGGACTGTTTTTCAGGTTGAGGAAAGTTCTAATCAAGGCAGTATCTAATCAAGGCAGTATCAATCTTAGCTTCTCACATTAAAGATAGCTTGCAAAGCACTGGATGGATTTCCATGGACCATCCAGATATTTTAGTGCACATGTATTAGCTCTAGCAAAGAGAATATTTGAGAATGTGTAAAAATGTAAACAAAGGGCTCCACATGATCATGATCTGAGGTTTACAATAACTATAGGGACAGCATCTGGTTAACCCAAAACTTAGTTGGCTTGGCTAGTATTGGGGCAGGATACTAAAGCTATAGGCTCAACAAAGAAGCTGAAAAAGAAAAACTGGACAAAAACAAGGCAAATCCAGAAGAAAGTAAAATCTCTCTATTTCTGGCAAGACTTACTTGGTTACCACAGGACCAGTCTCTGTGGTAACCAAGACTCAGGTTCACCTTGAAGGAAATTTTGCAAAATATCCAAGTACCAAAAACCTCCAAAATGTTTGCTGGGGTTTATGGAACACAAAACTATGTGCCTGCATGTAAAAAAAAAAGGGGGGGGCAGAGGACTACTGCAAAGGGGTTGTAGAAACTCAATCTTGCCTTGGAAGACTGGTGAAAAGAACCTTAACCCCTACCCCAAGGACAAGGTAGAGAGAGCTTCTTTGATTTCCTTCTAAAAGGAAGTTACTTTTAGTCCTGGCTTTTTGCCACCATCATGTGAATCTTTCTCAGTGATGATCTTTCATACACAACTATGCTTGCCAGCTGACAGGGAGAGGCTAATCTTCTTATATGCCTCTTCCTGCTTTTCAGTGCAGTGATGGAAGGCCTTGACATGCGAGTATAAGGTTGCACCTGAGTTCTCATCTCACTGCTCTGCTCTTTTTCTTTCTAATCTTAATTGTAATTTTACCCTCATCCCAAATGAGTTTTCTTCTGCATTTTTATTTCACCAATAAACATATGCTAGGCTGGGTGAAAGCTTATGACCGGCCCATTTATTCTAGGGAGTTTTCTCCAGAGTCTGCCTAGTTGAATCCAATATATTAAACATTTTGTTCTTACAACCCTGTGAGATAAAACAGGTGGAAAGACCTGCCCTGGGTAGAATGAGATTCATGTCTGAGCAAGAATGAGTTTTCCCAGGTTTAGGCTGGTACTTGAATTGTCATACCACATTTGCTTTGTAACTTTATTCTCCCCTACTCCAAGTTCCTTGGAAACTGATGACAACATGTATTACCTGCTGTGTTAGATTCCCAACACCTGCTTCTGCTTATCGCTTTTATCTTGTATTTTGATTTACATTTCAAACTTGTCCCTCCTGGCAAGTAACACTTCCTTACTATAAGCCTGTTATTCCAAAAAAATATGTAATAACAACTAAGGCTGACAAGATAGTGTTGTGTCTAAGGCAATGAACCCATATGTTCCTAGCGTGAGCACCACACGGATCTTCATACAAAAGAAAAATTGAGATAGCAAGATTTTGCTGTTGCTAGGATAAAGTACAATTTTTATTCTCTGATTGCCAAAGAAATTGCTTTCTGGATTAAAATACAGCAGCTTTCCTCAGTTCTATTGAGGAGATAGCTATGGAATGTCATAACTGACTCTACCTCAGAAGACAGTCTGTCAGGGACAGAGGTTACAAGTTGTTCCATCCTTTTCACAAGCCTCTACTTGCATATATCATGCCATCAAGATCGTCTTGATGGATGAATGTAGGTAAGTTTGTTGAAGCTGCATTGTTTCACTTTGCTTGTAGATTTGTCTGTGTAAAGATTACTTTGGGATTTCTACTATAGGCTTGCTAATTCCAGTTTAAAGTTTTACTTAAAATAGCCACATAAACCATAGCATACCTTGTCTTTATAATTACATCAATCATTTGGTTTGGTCTGTAAATTCAGAATAGAATAATAATCAAAATGTTCGTATTTCGTGTGCATTACATACATGGAAGGACATTTGTCAGATCTGAAATTCTATGAAGAATTTCCTCTCAGCTTCAAATGAGCCATTTTCACCAGACCGCAAAAGGAGAGTTTAAGATATCTCTGCCCCTGCATGGCAGTCCATCCAAGATAGGGCTGGGTAACTATGGTAACCTTACGACCTTTGGACTTCATCTCGCAGAATTCCTGAGCCAACCATGCTTAGGAATTCTGTTTGTTGAAGTCCACAGGTTGTAAAATTGCCATATTGCTTACCCTGATCCAAGAGCTGCTATTTGCAAATTTAACCATTTACATTTAGTGCAAAAGAAACATTGGAATCATGTATTTGAGGCCAGTAGGACTTTTTCACGGATTAGTAGCTATACATGCTAATCCAGATGTGGGTTTTATTGTACCACTTACATGGAATTTTCAAGTTTATTCTTTCATTTCTAATTTTCCAATGTTTCATGGTTACAACCTTTCACCTCCTCTCTCTCTCTCTCTCTCTCTCTCTCTCTCTCTCTCCCCCCAATTAAAAAATTCAGAAGACAAATATAGCTGCATTTCTATACTGATACATTCATATTCAATCTCTGCTCCAAGATCTTAAATAGTTTACATTAATATCTCTCTTCATTTTATCACACCAAGCAATCATGTCACCTAGTAAGTTTCTTTGACTAAGGGTAGGCTTGAACCTTGGTCTCCAGTCCTAGTCCAACACCCTAACCACCACATCACACTGTCTCTTTATCTAAGCATGTTAGCTCTTGCTGTAATCATTCTGTTTGGGCATCTTAATCAGATCCGCCCGTTTTTAAAGCATGGTACAAAACTCCTTGCTGTGCTATCTGTATGTTTTTCTGTAAGTTCCTTTGCACAACTACTTTTGAGGTAATCCCAAACTGTCATTTGCTACCCTCCTGTCTGAAGCCTATAGGGCAGGGATAGTGGTGGTGGTGGTGGGGAGACTTTAAGCTATGTCATCTCAAAATGCAATACCCTACTCATTTAAGCTGTGGAGTTGCTAGGAATTAATGGCCCATAATCAATCAATTGATCAATCAACCAATCACCCTACACGAGTTTTTTTTCAAGAGACCATATAGTTAATCAGCTAGACAATTTTTAAAACATACTGAATCTAGCAAAGTTTGCCTAGAGAAGGTAAGGGGAACACCACAGAGAAAGGCAGTGCACCAAACTACTGTCGACCTCACCCCATTCCTAAGAGGTCTGTAAGGGGCGTGCATAAGTGCACCAGCGTGCCTACCGTCCCCGTCCTACTGTCCTATCGTCCTCATCTATCTGTATTCACTTTGATTATGTTTATGTTTATACCTATACCTGCTATCTTGTATGTGTTTGACTAAATAAATAAATAAATAAATAAACAAACAAACAAACAAATAAACAAATAACAAATGAAATCTTAGATTCCACAGGAGATGAAGATTCAAATCAATTGACTGGAAACAAATAATCTGTTTGTTTGCATTTGTCTCTGGATAGTTTTGCTGTTGGGAGTGTTTTTGTTGTTATTGGGCTATCTGCTTAATAGTTTTGTTTCTAATTCACGTTGGTAATTTGATGCCTCATCTTCTTCTCCTATGTATAACACTCCCTGTGTGACTCTATCTCTACTGCATCTGAGCAGTAGGCTAGTTTAGGGAATCCATATGGCCACAATTCTGTTCCCCGGCATCTCGGGTGCCTTCCTTCTAGCCACGCCTATGCAGACAATTGGTTTAGAAGTACTGAAACCCAAACCTCATCTAGTCCCCTTCATATGAGACTTTGTATTGATCAAATCTGCCATCTGTAGCCATAACTCTGGGCAGAATAATTTTCTGGAACAACCCAAAAAGTAGGTCAAACTCTGTGATAAAAGCTGGTATCACTGAGTAATTGTTATATAAAGCACATACTCTTTTGGATGGTTGTAGCATGTCACAAAACTGGGGGAGGTTCAAGTATACTCCTGTCCTAGAAAATTCCTTGGAGAATAAATTTTATTGAATAGTGAAACTGATTTAATGGTTCTACATTTTAGAAAAAGTAAAATTGAAGTGAGGTTTTACCTCTTAATAGCAATATAAAATGTGACAAAATGTTTAGTGGCATAAACCATCGTGGACCAGCTCTAGAGTGTAATGGGCTATTCTTGACTTTAAAAAAATACATTTTAAAAAAGAACAATGCTTAGTGCTGTTATAGATATCTACCATAGTTGTGTCTCTCTGAATTCAACGTGAGTTACTCCCAGTTAAGTAAATTGAGGGTTTCATTTTTAACTCTCTTCTGGAACAGTGTTTCTTAAACATTTTTTCTCTCAGGATCCCTTTCCATTTTTAAAAATGGAATATTTTTATCAATATTTTCTATATTACAAATGAAACAGACACATTCATTGCTGCTGCTTTTTTTTTTTCACGTAAGCTGGCAAATAATTTTGATTTTGTAGATCCTAGGACCACACTTTAAGAAACATTGATCTAGAACAAGTCCCAAATCTTGTTCTCTTTTTGTAAAGTTTTCTGTCTCATCATGAGTTGTCAAGTATCTTTTTTCCCCAAGTCTTTAATTCACTGTTTGAAAGAAGAGCAAAACTCAATGGATGTTTTATTTGTAACAGTTTATTATTTGCTCTCAGATAAAAACATTTCAAAAAACACTACACAAAATAAATCCATTGTGATTGTAAAGTGCATTTTTCAGTTGTGTAAAAAACATATTTAACAATATGCAAGGCATCCTGAAGCAAAAAATGGACTATTCCTCATGACATTCATACAGGCAAGAAAAACCCAAAAGTCCAAGAAGTTGGCTTTGAAATTTGGAAAGAAGACTGAAATAAAAGTGCATTTTTAGTAGCCATCCTGGGTATGCATTTCACACTGTCAAGTAAATTTTTTCTTTCTCTCTAGTCACATCACAATAAGCTAGATCTGCTAAAGAAGCCAATTATTTGGATTCACGTGTGATTCACTCACAAACCCAATGGCCATCCACAAAACAAAGCCAAACCAAGCAAACTTCTATGACTTTGTGCAGTGGTGCACTAGTTATAGTTAAAATTACTCATGTTTTTAAAATTCAATCAAAGGAACATTCAGACCAAGAAACTCAGGTTTTGCACCTCTGGGTTCAGCAAATTGTGTCCTTGCCCCTTTGGCATGATGTTTGATACTTTGATCTACTTTCTTGGAACCTTTAGGATAGTTTTACATACCATCAGAGGAAGCCATTACAATTACATCCTAGCATAAGGCCTTTGGAAGATTGAGTTATGGGATATATAGAATCCAGACTTTTGGACTGAAACAATTCAACTGGTATAGTTTGATTTGTCCAGAGTTCTCCAGTTCAGTATTGTTACTTGAGAAGTTTCAGTCCTATATCAAATCCCTAGACAGGGTGGAAATATGAAGGATTAATACAGAGGGATGGACCATGTGAGTAGAATCTAGATTTAGAAAGATGTGGCATATTTCAAGGCTTACAGGAAGAAACCTTCTCTAAATAGGGCCACATATAGTCCTGATCAGAAGATTAAGGATAATGCATTAAGTTTCCCCAGCTTGTTTTTTCTACTGGCATGTTAATTCAACATGAAAGGCAGTTGTGAACAGCCGATTTGCAATTTTATTGAGGAATTGCATGAAGGAATGGATTTTGCACATGACTTTGGGGGATTATTTCTTGAATATACACAAGGATTAAAACATTTTTTGTAGTCTATAGTAACCTTCCCACTTGCAACCCCAAACTTGTAATTTAAACTAATTTTCTACTCTCTAACTACAAATTTACACATTAGCCTTCTCCTGCTTTTCAAGCCCTCCCAGACAACCATCCCATCATCTCCTGCAGCATCTGGAGGCCTTCAAGAAGAGAAAGGTTATGATACATATTTCTTTTGAATATATGTACTGCTGTGTTCAGTGGCTTCACTTCCAAATGGTTTTGAAAATCTTGCTATTTAAGTTAAAGCAGCAGTTAATGTGTGCATTTTATTACTGGTTGCTTCTTGAGGAAGTAAAAAATAAATGATTTTTTTGTCATATAACCAACCAGAGGATTCAGTTTCCCTTCACAGAAAGTATTAGTCAACATATCAGAGTGGCTCAGCCCCAAAATCCTTTTCCTCAGAATAAACCCCATTGCGAAAGAAGCCACTCTCTCACTTTTCAAATGGCAGTGGGAAAAGAGACCCATGGCATGTAGGAGAAGTCAAATCCAGCTTTATCATAACAGGCTTGCAACTGCTGATCACACCGTCTGCAGTTTGTTTGTTTTTAATTATTAAAGCAGCAATAACTAAGATCAATTGGGTATTTGTGCTGAAGTTTCTAATACAGTTTCTAATGGGTCCAGTGCCAAGTCTTAATTCAAGTTGAAGGCATGCAAATGAAATGACAGGACTCATTATAGAGAGTTAAAGAAATGCTGGGTATTCACATTTCTTAAGAAACAAGCTGTGGCATGTTGACAGACTTTCCCCATTTTTAACCACAAGCTAACATTCCAGGGCAAGGCTCTTGCATCATGCAAGCTAAGTAATCAAGCTTGGTCACTGCTGCTTTTCCAAAATTGCATAGGAACCTACATGAACTCCTTTCCAAATCAAGATTTTTTTTCAGACAGAACAGGGAACATAAAAACTTCATCTGAATATTTAGATACTAAATCTAAAATCCTCAGTTCTACTTCATATTCAGCAAAACTATTCATGGGGCTACTTATTCAATCACCACCATTGAATGGAACCTGAACAACTGATTTGCTTTAAGGTTGAGTTATGAAACTCTAGTACCTATATCTTTGAGCTTTCAAGTAATTTCACCATTTTGTTATAGATAGATAGATACTACAAACAAGCACTGAAAAGGGTTAACTTTCTAGTCAGTTGGATTTATAATCCAAGGTGGAAAGTCTAAATGGCTTTCTTTAGTGTTAAACAAGAACCAGACAAGGATTGGCCCCAATAAATGATAAAACATGGGTAGCCCCTGTAGTTACTACTGTATCTGCCAATAGGGGAAAATATTTCAGAAAAGAAATAGTGATACATTTATGAAGATGAAGCAACATTTTTGGATTGTTTTGCTCTGCATGCAGGGAATGATTTACCATTTTTGGTTAACCATCTTTCCCTCTCAACTTTACCAGAGTTCAGGAACATAGGAAATTGATATTTCATTTCATACTACATATGCCCATTAACAAAGAAAAGACCATCTGTCAAAAGAAAGGGCAATCTAGCCCATTGCATAGTTCAGTCAGGAGAAACTGACAAGAATTTGAACACTGATTTCATTATAAAAAGGACTCATGTTTGACACACAGTAGTCACTGGAATTCATTCATACTGGCGTTTAGCTTTTCTATAATAAAGCTCCTGGATTCTTGAATGGCTGTTTAATTCACTCTGCCACAATGTTCTGCTCTCACTTCAGCTGCCATTGAAGGCCAACACCGGAAGATCCCCTACTCAGAGAGACCATGCCCCTGTGACTCTGGACACACAGAAACAACAGAGCACGTACTGCTCCAGTGTCTGTACTACAGAGACATTCCCACTAGGCTCATCTTGCCATCATTGCATAAATACCCAGGGTGTACAGGACAATTCTACATCTTCCTACTTCTTTCAGATATTAACTCTGCTAAAACATTCGTTGCCAGGTTCTGCGTAGCAGTGTTTAAAATCCATCAGATGATGATGACCTCTGCCATAAAGCAGCCTTAATGAGCATCTACTTCGTCATTCTATAGTCCTCTGTACTGTGACAGATTTAGTCTGCTATAATCTCTAAGTTCCCCTGCATCTATCTAATGCTCCTACAACTCCTTTCGGTTTCCCTTTAGGCTTTTGGTTATTATGCATATACTTTCTGTTTTATGTCTTTCAGCTTCGTATAGTAATTATTTTTTTAGACTTTGGTGTGTTTTCTATGCTTTTTAATGGACTGTAGCCCGCTCTCTTTATGCTATAATAAACAATTTATTTATTAATTGGTTCTAGTCCAGCCTACTGGGGAAAGCCTTATACCAAGTATTAATAGCTCTAGAGAGATCAAGCATTCTTGTGTCTGACTTCAAAATGTCTGTTCTACCACTGAGTTAAAATGCTCCTATTACTAAGCATAAGCGTTGAGGAGGACAACCAACAACACGACTGAGTGGGTATCCATTATTTGACATGATATCTTATTTATGTCAGTAACATTCAATTTATAGGCATTTTATAAAATTCATGAAACAAAATGAAATTTTAAAATGTTCTTCACCCAGATGACTTAAGCCCAGCAGGCCCCAACAAAATTAAATGTAAATAAGATGGTGTCATGAGGAGTTAAGACTTAAAAACAATTTTATTCTTAACAGTCCGCCACCACTTAATAAAGGAGGGAGGAGGGAGATAAATAAAATCACCTAAATAAAATTATTACTTATTGTGGAAGCTAAAATGCTACATCAGCCTTCTCCAGGCCACTGACTGTCCCGCCTGGAGATCATAGGAACTAAAGTCTAGCACATCCTGAGGGCACCAGGTTGATTAAGGGTGGATTATGTGACTAGGCTACATAGGGCTCGTCTAGCTCAGCCACCGAAAGAAATGTACATATGTGTTTAGGAAAAGAGATACAGGCAGAATGGTGAGTAAGCATTTTGGAATCTTCCCATAAACAAGGCAATTCCTAAAATGGAAGGAAGCAAAGGATCATCTGAGCTAAAATTATAGTCTTTTCCATTTGTGACTCTTAGCCTCTCACAGATTGTACAATCTGATTAAGAGAGGAAGGAGATCTCTTAGCTCATCCCTGCATCTTGTTTCTTCTCAGAGAGTTGGTTTTATCAGAGAGGTGCATAGCAACTTTGATTCCAAAATACAGGGGGGGGGGGAAGGGGGGGATCTGTTCTGCACAGCTCACAATACTGTAATGTATCTCAAAGGACGAACACAAACCAAATTGCCCAAACGACAGCACCAAGTGCTGAATTCAATCTGTGGCAACCATGTCACAAGAGACCATCTCCTTTTGTTTAAGGAACGTGAAGAGAGCATCTGCCCTAAAAACCTTTGCAGCCAGGAGTTTTCACGTTTCTCTTTGTTTCCATTCTGTAAGTACAAACTTCAGTTCTTTTGCCTACTCTGACTCTGCAAACACCTCCCCAAGAGGGTTTTCTATCTCTGTCTCTTCATTCTTGTGCAGTAAATATAATCCCGAGTCTCTGATTTAGTAATAAGGGCCAAGTTTTTCATATCCGGAATAGCTAGGCCATTCAGGAAATAAACCATAAGAACACCGGGGGCTTCCAAACTGATCAAAGGCAATCCCAAAATCTGGCTCACTACAAGGCTGCGAAATCTCTCGAGCCGATTTGAGTTCAGAGCGTATGATCCTGTAATTGAACCCATTGTTGCTATCCCAGTAGACTTTGCCATCACATTCATAACACACTGCAAACTCGATTCTTTCGTGGGCTTGAACCCGCTCTGGCAAGCTAACATCAAAGGAGAACGTATCCTTATCGGAACTGGCATAGGTGTCCTTCACATATTGGCATGGGTGATCCGTGAAGGTTTTCCAAGTATCAAAGGTCATCCGAATCTTGACGGCCTTCTCAAATGCCAAATTCCTGACTTTCACCGTACCCACAATAGCTTTATCTTTCAACATGCAGTTCTCAAGACAAACACAGTCTGCCTGGAGGCGATTCCGGAAGTCCAAGTAATCTGCAGAAGGCTGTACGAAATCCAAGACAAAGTCATCGTGATCCACTGTGGTCAGGCCCACAATGTTGTCTATCAGTTCTGTGATGTTCAAGGGAATATCCAAGGGGTCATCAAATTCTGAGAACACTTTCACCACTGTCAGAGCCAAGCCCTGGCTGTCTGCAAAAGAAACCCTTTTCTTCACTCTGTTCCCCTGCAGAGCTTGGACCTCTGACCCCAGCTTGTTCAGCACGGGGCTGCTGTTTACATGGATGCAGGGTCGCAAAGGCGTCTTGATCTTTGGGGCTATTTTGTAGGCAAAGCTCTCTTTCCGCAAAGAGGGCGCCCGCAGGTAGAGTTGCATGGCTACATCCACTGCCATTCTGGGCTTTTGAGGAAAAGAGTCAAGGATTCTGGAGGAGGGGATAAATAAAAAGTAAAATTAGAAGAACACATTAAACAGTTACAAAGCCACATAGCAGGCCGCAGTCAGTCCCAATTCTCTGATAAGTGTACCTCTGGATAACATGTTTTAGCAAAGCCTGCTCATTTTCAAGCTTTGTATTTTTAGTTATCTCATCAAATATATACTGGATTCTGCTGGGTATATAAAGCTCACAGCCTTACTCTTGCTTAATATCCTTGATAAAGGCAATCAGATACAGGTCAGAAGTACAACAAGAAATGTGGACGTACAACTCAAATTTTTAGCGTTTGGCAACAAAACAGTTGGACTTACAAGTTGATATGTCTTCCCCGATCTAGCAACCAAATGGCATATTCACATTTTCAGAAATAGGAATTCCTCCATGGAGAAAGTGTATGATCTGAACCAAGTTTTGGCAGATTTCAACAGAAGATGCAACTAGTAGATCAAAACCGTGTTTCGTGTCATTTCACATGCTATCTCCCCAAACAAGGACCCAGAATTCACATTTCTACTTGATCATGGCATTCTCATATGTCCTTTCATATCACGGAACCACACCTTCCCCAACATTCCAATATTAAATCCGCCTCAGATACTCTACTGAAAAAACATCTTTCTTCTATCACAAGGCAACATAAATAGCATAATAGTTTACCACACACTCACCCTGTAACCCAGAAAGAGTTTGGTCGAAACTGCATTCCAGTCTGGAGCATTCTGAACGGTTAGGTTATTCAAAACCAGCAGAGCAATAAAGCATGGACAGGCTTGGAGAGCCGAGTAAAACACAACTGCCAGAGGCTAAGGCTTGCGTTTCTTTTACAGCAAGTTCTCCATTCCTCTAAGCATTGGAAACTTTTCTTTCAGTGTGTAGAAACAGGAAACGGAATAGACTGCAGCAAGAAAGAGCTGCCCCAACTTCTTAACTGGAACGGAAGCCACACCAGACCTGTGACTTCACAGATTTACAGTTCAACAAGATTGAGACATTTCAGGAATTTGCATCGATGTAACTATGTCAATGAATTTGAGTCACAGTACATCCAAATTCACTTCCGTAAAACTTTGCCAGGATCCAGGCACGAACAAGAAAAAGGATTATATTAATAATGTGAAGAAATACTGCCTACAAGAAAACTATCTAATTCCTTCCTACTTGCTAGATATTATACATAGATTTGGAAACAGGTGGCCTCAAATTACAAGGAGTGAATGAATGATCTTTCAGTATTTGTCCAAGGTTCACTTTTCAGTTAGCTACAGCTCAGAGCAGTATTAACATGCAAAATAGCAAAATCTAATCTGCAAAAATTGCAGAATATATTTACGTAAGTAGGCAAATTATATTTTACACTGCAAGCCAGTCTACATTAGACACCATATTAGTCTCCCCCAAGCCTGACAAGTTCCAGTCTCTATGGAAAGTCAGTTTACAAAAATACAAATAAATTGGCCTCAGAAAAGAGATTCCAATAGCATCAAAGGCTTTAAAAGAAAAGGGGCAGTTCAAATTAGTGCCATCCAGATATTTTGAAGTACAGTTCCCATAATTCCTTGCCTGAGCTGTGGGAAATTTAACAGCTAAAGCATATTAGTTTGGCTACCTTGAATTAGACACTGAACCTGGACTGGAAATAAGATTTTTTAAATTACTACATAGGTTGTCTCCTATGAGTCAGAACTGAAGAAGCTTCTTGGATGATAAGCGAAACATTTTCAAGGAAAAAACCCAAAAAGTCCAGTTGCCTTTTGGAAAAGCACCTTTGGGACAACCATGGCCTGGATGATTGAGAATCTCCATATACATTCTACATAGGGTAGCTTTTGCAAGAGTGAGTTGGGAGGGCAGAATCATGTATATCATCTGTAATTTATTGGAAAGAAGATGAAATATAAATGTAATAAGTCAATAATAATTATACTATGAAGCTTGGAACTCATGTATAATTGTTACACAAGCCACAGAAGCTTCACAATTGATTGGGATTGTATAACTGATTTGTTGGCATTAAGAACTATACCATCAATTTAGAATTTATAACAACAAAATTCAAAACCCAGGCAAAAAACAAAAACAAAAAACAAGAGGTTACAATTTTTCCCAGACAATCCAAACAATTTCAAATGAACAAATAAGTGTCATAATGACTAAGAACCATTCATGCAACATGTTTTTACTCCAGGTACCGTGTTTCCCCAAAAATAAGACCCTGTCTTATATTTTTTTGAACCCTGAAATAAGCGCTTGGCCTTATTGCCATGCACTCAAAAGCCCGACTGGGCTTATTATAAGGGGATGTCTTATTTTGGGAGAAACAGGGTATTTAATTCAAAATTGCTGAAATTTCTGTAGAACATTTTGCAAATAGGAAGCTTTCATCATCCATGAAAAGTTGACTCATGCACACAGAGGATCTGCCAACAGATAAAACTGCAGATGCCAAATTCCGAAACTTCTTTTATTAATAATGTCTGCTTTGTCCTCAGCTGTGTAGAACAGGCACCTTAAAACCACTGGCTTTCTCTCAGGTTCTTAGGGAATCAAAGCAACAGATACCTCCTTCTGTATGTTTGGAAATGATTGCCTAAACAAACTATATTCTTGGACACATTGCTGTTTCCAAGAAATTTTAAAGGCTTTTCGCCATGAAGATCATTAATAGTGGATAAGGTCACAATATATCCAGTACAAAATCCATAGGAGTAGTTTTCCAGGCATTTTCTCTAACACATTTGCCCTTAATGCACAGCAATTGTGAGAAGGGGCGTTGGTCTTCTCATAGGGTGGAGCTAACCTCCAAGAATGGGATGACACCGTTCCTTCAGCCAATGAGGACTGAGTCTGACAAATGTATATATTCGTCCTCCTGCCTCATTATCCCCTCTTTGACGAAGAACGAAGCACAGACTCGACGTGTAGCTCCCAATGCCAAGACAGAAAGGAGAAGATTACAAGTGCCACTAGAACTCCTGCAGACCACAGCAACACCCCCAGAAGTCAGTCTAGATGAACTTAGGGCGGGATTGGAGGTTAGCTCCACCCTATGAGAAGAGGCGTATCAGGTAAGACCAACGCCCCTTCTCCATAGTGGGTGGAGCTAACCTCCAAGAATGGGACATACCAAAGCCGCGTGTCCGTTGGGAGGGCTAAGACTGACTGGACTCCCCCGCTCGGGGCACCACATGCTGTAGAACCCGGCGGCCAAACGCCGCCTCCGCCGACGAAAAAACGTCCAGCTTGTAGTGGCGGATAAAGGGCGAAGGAGATGCCCAGGTGGCCGCGCGGCAAACCTCCTCAATGGAAGCTTGAGTGGACCAAGCGGCGGTGGTAGCAGCGCTGCGGGTCGAGTGCACCGTCACCCGGTCAGGCCGAGGCAACGAATGCAAACC
>QLTV01002279.1:3302246-3343415 GCA_003457575.1 Thermophis baileyi
GGGAAAATATAATCGACTGACAGGCCGCAGAGGTGCTGGCCCTCCCCCCAAGCGGAACGAGCGTGAAGCTCAGCTGGTCGTCGGCCCCTGGAGCGCCAACGCTCCTGTGGCGCGGGATTGAGTGATAATTATATCTGACCAGACCGCTTATAAACAGGAGCCGGACACACGAGCAATAATAGGCTCGGAAAGGCCACAGTCGGGCAGAGGGAATCAAACCCCCCTGAGGCAAAAGGCCCTCGGCTCAATCCGAAGCTAACGGCTAAAGCTGAAGCAACGACTACCCTCGACCCAGTGACAGGTGGAGCCAGTCAGCTGGGGAGACTCACAGATCGATGTTAGACGGATAAATTCCTCACAGAATGGGAGCTGTAATAACACGTGTTCTCTCAGGCTGAGGACTGAGTCAAAGAGGGGATAATGAGGCAGGAGGACGAATATATACATTTGTCAGACTCAGTCCTCATTGGCTGAAGGAACGGTGTCATCCCATTCTTGGAGGTTAGCTCCACCCACTATGGAGAAAATGCAATACTTCCTCTGTTTGATCTTTATGAAACAGCCCAAGTTTTTCATAACAAAAACGTACAGTATATAGTTTTTGCCCAGTTGAAAATCATAGCGTCAACCATTTTAATTTGCTCAGAAAAGCCACCAGCTGCTTGATGTTAGGAACTATAGCTAAAAATTGATTTCTTGTTTGATAAGAAGGCAATCATTTCTGGTGAGATAAAAGCCTGAAGGCTATTGCATTTGGAATCCGGTTTGACAGATCTGCCAGTGGCATTCAGGGAAAGTGAAAGCAGAAAGTTGTAAAGAAATAGAATTTTGGTAACGTAGTAACTTTCTCTAACATATAATTATCCACCTTCAAGCTAAACCAGAGTAGCAAACATTTTTGAAATCATTTCCCGATATGCTTCATTTTATACTGGAGTCTGCTTACAAGTCTTGGTGAGTTTTTGCTACTGAGTCCCCAGAAGACTTGTTCCGATTCATACATTCAAAGATCAAATTACCTTTAATTACTCTTACTAAAACAGAAACAAAAACCACCACTTTAAATGTCACAGCAAGTAAGACTTCCAACAGCAAGCTAATAAGATCCAATTTCAAAGTAGGATCACCAGGTCCAATAATTGGAAACTGACCAAATCTGTATTTTCCACAGAATCTGTTGTGCAATAGAAGGAGCAGGTTTGTGGAAAAATAGGGATATTTTAAAAAGACCATACTTCTTTAAAAGTATCCCTGTAGGTTAAGTCTATTTATGAGATGTAGCAGCCTAAAACCAGCTAGGTTATATTTGGTATTTTTGAAGGAACTAAACATAAATGGTGGTACTTCTTCAGAGGGGTAGGAACTGAAGAGTCGAATAGTGGACTTCATCACTACAACCTGCTTTTGTGTTGAAGTCCCCACCTACTAGAATATATGCACTGGGAAATTCATTCAGGCAAACATTAAGGAAGATATCAACCTGTTTCCAGGTTTGGGTTACCTGTAACTGGAGCTGCTGAGGAGGAAGATAGAAATTAAGGCACAATAAGGAAAACTGGTCAAACACTAACGAAGCTGATACAGCATTCTCAAACTGAAATGATTGTTTTACAATGTTAATACATAAGCTGGAAGGGATAAAAACAGACCAAGCCCCCTCCTACAGCCACCATTCTGAGGCTTACTTGTGCAGGGGCTAATGGAAAAGGATTGAGAATTCCCCCAACATCTATGTCTCAAAATGATTATATCAAATTTGGATAGGAATCCAAGAAAATCTGGCTCTGTTTCTTTTTGGGCCTACCCAGCTATGTTCCAACAGAGGACAGAGAGATCCAACCTTTTGGGTGCCAGGGACCAGCTCCACGCAAGGTGGTTTTTCTGTGGACTGGTGGTGGGGCGTGGTTTCACGTGCTGTCTGGATATCGCGCATGCATGGATGGGGCTTTGTTTGCTTTCATGGCCTGGTTCCTGGCAGGACATGGACTGGTGTCGATCTGCAGCTCAGAGACCGAGAACCCAATTAACAGGATATATAGTCAATTTGCTGGTTCTCTCAGAGTGCTGTCTCTGGATAATTGTTCAGGAGGAGCAACACTTGGTATGAGCAAGTTGGTGACTGAGGGAAAAGATGGAAAGCAGACCTCTTGCTGCCAGTGAGGGTGGCTAGTACCCTGGAGGCAATTCCACAGGGGAGGTTTTATGGATAGAACAAGTAAGGCCAGATTGAGGATTGAAATCAGGGGGTTGGACATGTTCAGGGCTCCTATGAAGGAGTATCCTTAATTTAACCTCCTCTGAGACTTTTTCAAAGCCAAAAGCCTATGTATCAATAGCTATGAAGAAATATATAAGTAGAATTTAATGCTACTTATATGAATATTACATACATTTCTCAAAGCAAACTAGCAACAAAGCAAAGCAACTAGCAACAAAGCAAAATCCGACAAAGCGAAGCAGATGGTGATGATGATGATAACTCACTGTCTCCAGATTTCTAAGTCTTCAAACTGGTTCTAGATCAGCGGTTCTCAACCTGTGGGTCGCGACCCCTTTGGGGGTCGAACGACCATTTCACAGGGGTCGCCGTGCGCATTAGCCCGCCATCTTGCTGCCACCGTCACTTCAGGGGTGAAAAGGTCCCGGTTCGGCCGTGCTGCGGGTCGCCGGACAGCTGTTAGCCCGGACGCCGCCATTTGAGTTCTTCTATCCTCTGCGCATGCACAGAATGCTTTGCGCATGCGCAGAGGGTAAAAGAACCCAAATTGTCACCTCATCGTGTGCGGTGAGGGGGCGGGGAGGGGATCGCGGCGGCGGGAGGGGGGTCGCGGCATTAGAAAGGTTGAGAACCACTGTTCTAGATGAATAGGAACTAATTGCACTTTTATAAAGATTTCAGTAAATGACTACCAGGAACATTTACCCAGGGTGTGTGTGTGCACATGCATGTGTCAAAAATGTTTATTTGACTGCATAATTTACACACAACCACCATCTTGACCCTGCCCTCTCCTCCTTTTCCACAGACACTCCTGGAGACTATTACATGTATGCTACTCTTGGCTTATTTGAGAATGAGGACATAAATATAAACAAACAAAGCCATGCATCTTTTAAAAAACAGGTTTGAAAGTCACTAAATTAAGATCAACTCCAACTCTCCAGTTCACCCAAACAAACAAGTTTAGCACATGACAGATTTCCTCCACTGCTGTCTGCCAGACATGTTGGATTTCAGTTTCTATAATCTGCAGTCTGCATGCCCAGGGAATCTGCGTAGTTATAGCTGAAACAAAAAAACCAGATTTAAATGTTCTTTCAACCTGTTCTAATGCATTTTAAAATCTCTTGAAAATACAGGCACTATTTAATAGTGGCTGTCATGTTCCAAATAGTTCCAACAGGTGCACAAAAGCAGCTTTCAGACATACTGGTTGTCTTTTCCTTCTAAGCAAATAACAAGAGATTTTTGTTTCTCAATTAAAAACATATCCGGAAGCTTTTTACTCAATCTTTGATCCCCACCAGACTTCCCTTTATCTTACCCGCACCACCTATTATAAAGCTTTCAACAGCTCTTCATGACCTTTATTGTGAAAGACCGGTTTCTCAATTTTTTATAACTTTAAGACCTAGCAGTACAGGTCATCTTCAGAGCCCTGAGCGTTAAACATATTTATCTGCCATTTCAAGGGTGGAATGCATGAAGTACCACCAACCCTGCTGAATTCTTCCTGGTATTTGTGTGGGCCATGGAATGCTTACCCTTTTTCTATAACTATTTGCTGCAATCAAAAGTCTGGTTCTTTGAGATTATCTCCCCTTCCCCCAAAGTATAATAAAAATACTTGAGTGGCATGAAGAAAACCTGCCCTATCAAGTTGAAGTCGCGTTTTAAAGCATGGGAGGGATCTGATGGGAAGAAGGGCTTTATGAGTTGTAAGTTGGATATAGAAGAATATAGAGGATGGCCCAGCAAAAGTATGAATTCAAACAGTTAACTAAATGTCCAATTCCAGGAATGCAGGTTGAAGAAATAATCATCTTGTAGCTCATAAAGCAGCATACTTATTCATACTTGCATATTATTGCAGGCTCTTGCATTTTAGTATTCATTAATAAAGTATTTTCCAAACTGTGACCCAAATGTAGCTCCTGGCAGTCAATTTACAGCCCTCCAGCACCTTAAAACTGCACTGCAGTAATTCAGTAGGAAATAGTTGGTTTTCAGTGGTGCAATATCTGTGCTAATTCCTTCCAAAAATGGGAGGAGCGGGGGGGGGGGGGGGGAACATTAGGCATTTGAAAGGCAAACGGCATTATTTTTCCAATCCAACTCTCCCTCCTCTACATCCTACAACCCATAGTGGCTCCCAATCTTTCTCTTAATTCAATCATTTTGCTGCTAAATTTTACTTGCCACTTTAGGCCAATTTCATAGGGTTTTAAACACTAGAAATGAGTGCAGTAGGGCTTCCAGGGACTTCCTCTTCTCACCCCTAGCCTTAAACTTCAGGAAAACCACGAAGAGCAGGCAAAAAACCCCTATTCTACACTTCCTGTGATATCACTATCCTTTTGGAGACATTATGAATAGCTCTCCAGCCAGCTGGTGTTTACGTGTCAAGTTGCAAGTCTGACACAAGAAAATTGTCCTTCCTTACATTTGAGCATCAATAGCTCTCCTGGGAGATGGCAATATTATTTATTAGATCTATATCCCAGCTGTCCTCTGAGGACTCACAAGAACACACATGCACATATGTTCCTTATTTCATCCTCCTATCAACGAATCTGGAGGTAGTTAGGTTGAGAGAGAAAACACTGGCCCAATATCATTCATTGAGCTCTAGCATTGTAAACTTGCCCCCCTCCCCCCAGTTCTGTCCAACACATTAACCACAACACGATGCTGGCTCTACTGTGGGCTGGACCTCTTTCAACTGATCCACTGAAAGAAACAATGGTATGCTGCTAGCATGGGAGCCAGCCATCTGAGCATAGCCGCAAGATGAACAGCAAAGAATCCAATTATAGGAAATGATTACTGTCATCCTGAAGATATCCTAGACATCAGTAGCAATCTATTCAAAGCGAAAGGTGCTGCCAATAGATAACACAAATAAGCAAAGAAACCCCTTGCTGTTTGCTGGCTCCTATTGAGGTCTATATCTTCTTTTTTTTTAATGATATTAGTTCCATTACTATTTACAACCACAGCAGAGGACCCCTCTATAATAGTTCCTGACATATTTTAACAAGTGCATTCAATTTACAGATAGTCCTCAGTTTATGTGCATTTATTTAGCGCCCATTTAAAGCTATAGCAGCACTGAAACAGTGGACATAGAACCGGTCCTCAGAGTTCTGGCCACTATAGAACCTCAGTGATCACGATCACAATCCAGTTTACACTTACAATGTTACAGGGACCTACGGTTATGTGATCGCCCCTTGGTGACCTTCCCTGCTGGCATCCCACAAGCAAATTTAACAGGAAAGCTGTAGAGAAGGCCACAAGTCACTCCAGTAAATTGGTCTCGCTTTTTCTTCCACTTATAGTACCTGCCCATCCTGCCCATGCTTCTCCACTGGCCTTCCCAGGTTCTCCCCAGTCTCTACCTCCCTACAGCACCTACATGCTATTTACCTAAGACTTCCGTCTTGTCCCACGTATGTGTTGGGGTTACAACAGCAACCAGAACTGCCCACAACTGCCCAGAATTGCCATTGCCAAGTGATGCAGTCACATGACATTGTCCTTTACAATCACATTGCTTAGCGATGCAATCCCAGTCCCAATTGCCATCATAACCCAAGGACTACTTGTATTTTTCAGTAGCACATATTTTCATCTACAGATCTTTCATATTACAGAAGAGGTTAAATTTAATTAAAGACCAGTCCCTTTTATCAATTTGGAATTTTGAAAACATACTAGGAATATCCATAAAATGTCACCTGGTGAGATAACTCCCTTACATCTTTTAGCCTTCCAGAATGCTTTGCGCAATCTCTACTTATCATATATACGGTGTCTGTGTCTGTGTGTGTGTGGTGTGTGTGTGTGTGTGTGTATACACAAACGACAGTCCGTTTCTATATGTTACATATTTTTACATAAATAAAGGGAGACTAGTATAGATCTATTTCAAGCTATTTAGCTCTCATCAGCTAGCCACACCCTTATGGGATTAGAACTAGGTATGGCTAGCTGATGAGAGCTAAATAGCTTGAAATAGATCTATACTAGTCTCCCTTTATTTATGTAAAAATATGTAACATATATATATATATATATATATATATATATGTATGTATGTATGTATGTATGTATGTATGTATGTATGTATGTATGTATGTCACATTTGCAAACAAAGGTACAATTGCACACCATTTTATTCTCTAAGATTTTCTCTAGAATTTTTATGAGATCCAGTTTTCTTGAGATTAAAAAGGAAATCTTTGGAAGTCCTTAATCTAACTATATCCTGTACCTGTTAAGACCAAACTGCAAGTCTCAGGGCTTGCCCTCACTCCAACTAAGCAGTACAGACTTGTTTCTGAGATCTTTTTTCCCCTGACTTTTAAACATATATTTTTGTATAAATAATTTTATACAGCTGCCCATTTCACATATATTACACTAGGTGGCTTACAAACAGTTAAAAGATATCTTACCTGACGAGTCCTAATTCTAAGAAATATGAACATTACAATAGTAAAATATAAATGATCTTAAGAGAAACCAGAAGCTTTATAATAAAAAGTGCTTGAATTATGATTACAATTGTGATTGGAATTTTGGTCTTAAGTCGAGGCACATGACCAGACTCGATTCTTATGACCGTTTTTACGATAGTTGTACAGTGAGTCACCGTGGTTAAGTGAATCACATGGTGGTTAAGCAAATCCATTTTTTTCTTTCATTCTCATTTAAATATAAATTAAATCACTTCCTGTCCTTAGAGTTTTGTCCTGGCCTCATCAACCTCTCCTGTTTCTGACTACTCAAAAACTTAGATAACCATGGATTTACACACCCCAAATTTATGCAATTTAGGTCATAATGCTGACTTTTTGAAGCAGAGAGAAGAGTATCAAACTACTGAGGCCATTGTTGGTCTAGGAATTGCTTTTGCAGATCAAAGTAAATAAGTAAACAAAGTTGTAAAGACTATAGAAGTAATTCAGTCAAAATGCATCAGAATGCTTTATGTACATTGATCCGGGCCAAACATATTTCTTTGGCTGAACGTGGGCTATGGAAAATTTGAATATTACCTAAAATTAAATTTCTTGGTTGAATCCTTGGTTCAACCAATCCTTTCTGCCTCTTCTTAGAAGAAAATATATCCTTGGATTTTTTTTTTTAACTCAAGCTTCTCAGCTGATTCACTACTTATGCTTAGATTAGAGAAAACCATGCTAGAGGTCAAACAAAGGATCCTTGATATGGATCTGCATACTCAAAGTTTCAACCCATTGTTATGGGGGCCTTGCAGCAGATTTTTATCGAGACATAATTGGAACTCTTACACTCTCTCTGTTCTGCACAAGAAGGCACTTACACTAGCAAGCACTATGTTTTTTTTTTTTTACTCCTGCATGTTTGGAAGGGGATATTATTAAAAGGGATGTTACTCAGAACACTTCTGTCCTGCTTGGATATGGCCATCAGGACAATTTTATAAGTGTTGCTGAGCTACCCTTTATACCATACTTGGTACTATGAATTAATGCTTGCCTTCCTTATTAAGTGAATGGGCTGGCCTGAAATGCACATTTTATGAATGGATCAATCAACCAATATTTCTGTGAACTTTGTTTCAATTTGATAAATTTCAATTGTTATTAGAATATGCTGGGTAATTAATTATAACTGTGGTAGAAGGCCACCAACATTTAACAATTAGCATTAACTTTTCTCCCTCTAACATGCTAGCTCTCCATTGCATTTACTGGATTGTATTGGTTTTTCTTTTTTCTTGTTGGTCTTTGACCACAAATTGTAATGACTGGATTATGTCAAGATCCTTTTAGGCCATCATGTTGATTTCCAGCAAGACTACCTCTGAAAAGTGCTACCTCTGAAAACAGCAGCCTTTCCATTTAAATACAGCATCTAAAATTCAGAAAGCATGCTGCTGTTGTACATATGGGCAAAACCAGGAGTGGTGCATCCCTTTACTACCTTCTTTGTTAATTATAAATGTGCCTGACTTGCCCCCTTGGAATACGAAAATGAATGAAAACATAAGGGAACAATGAGATTTATGGTTAACTATATGAAGCCAACACTCTTAGTGTGGAAATTTGACATTTTGTAATGATAGCATCCATTCCTACTTATGCAATCTCAGCTAGATTACCAGTCTTGTTTAAAACAAAATATTTATCTTATCGATATTTACTAAAAATAGTTCACTGGTTAGATCAGGTATTATATTTTGGGACTTGCTAAGGGTTTTACACAGTCATCCTTCTACTAATACAAACAAGTCAGCAGCAGGAAATCTACACCCCTGGATATTTGAAGGATGGATTTGTGTTGTCGGGTGTCCCCCTGCTTTATCATATTCATAATACAGAAGTGCAGGCTGATCCTATATACGGCACACAAACCCAAAATACATCTTCACTGTTGAGAGAATATAATCATATGTTAATTAAAGGACTATGGATATCTGACAGCATCTCAAAGAACTCCAGAATTCCCTGGGGTGATTTAAATATGTCAAGATATTGACATATTTTGTATATAGACATATAGCCATTATATAGCCATATATAGAAAGATATAGGTTGTACATCTACAGAAATATATCTATTTATCTGGGAGTAAATCTCATTGAATTATTAATATATAAGTGATTGTGGACAAAAGAAAATTAACTTTCAAAAGATTCCTCTTGCGTCTTAAAAAATGTTTGACGTACCTCATAGGGGCAAAGGAGATGAACTAGATTGCTGCTTCAAGTGTGGGGCAGAAGACAGAGGTACACCAGAATTTCACATCCTGCAGGCATCACAAATTCATTCCCTAAAACAAGAAGGTATGGTAGGTGAGTGAGTATATCTGAATCAAGCATCAAATCAGTCCCTCTCATTTTTACATGCATGCCAAAGAAAACTATCTTCAAAGCTCTGAGGAGGCAAGATACAGATCGAGAAACGTCTCCATTCCCCCCAGAGATCGCCCACCTTCTTTGAGCCACAAGAAGCTCTTCTGGAAGAAACTGCCTGAAAGACACCAGGCTCAGTCCCCCAATATGCTCTCTCATAGGTGGCTCCCATTCATTTCAGCCTGAACAAAGGCTGAACAAACTCTTTAAAAACGAAGGTTAGAAGGTCAATACCCACAACTGTAAAGAAGTACTCTTAATCCTGATGGGCTTAATTGGTGTCAATTTGCACCTTAAAACCCTTTTGCTATTTGCACGACTTTTAAAGAGAAGTTTATGGAAAAATTCCATTGGATCCCTCCACAAACACCAGATTAATCATTCACCACCCCGAGTGAATTTTATAGCTTGCTCCGAGCTTGCAGATAAGACGACTGTTGCCAGACGGGGGCCTCACTCCTCCACCTAGAAATTCCAAGATGCAGCCCAGACCTGCGATCCACACCTTGTCAGGTTGCTTTTATTCAGCGGCCGGTGCTTTTAATTCCTCCGAGCAACTAGTTCACCGCGTCCCTTTCTTTTAACATTCAAAGAATCCATCCAAGCGAGGGGGGGGGGAGCAATAAAAGTATCAGAAAGCTTCTTCCCAAACTATTTCACAGTAATCAGATGCGGAAAGCAGCATTTAACAAAACATACAGTACACTGGCGAGCCACTTGCGAAACTCAAGCTGTTTCGTTTCCAAAGCGATTCATTCCAAATGCACTGCTTTTAATTACGCTAGCTTCTATCAATCGTCCTAAGAGCGTAGCCCGTTCCTGTTATATTCATTGATTTTACTTTTACGCGCGCTCACCCACCCGCCGATCCACCAGAAACACGAGCTATGCTAACCCGGATATAGGATTACTGCTTTGGGTTATCTGAGTATAAATTTACATTTCTTCTATGGCTCAATTCTAAAGCCAACACCGTAAGCAAACACTGAGAAATGATCGGCTCAGCCCACTTTGAAACAAGTATACTAGAGGTTAAATTTTCCTCGTCTCCCACTTAATACCTGGAAATTTCAGGATGCTTAAAGAGCACTTCAAGGTCTCCGACTGTTTCTTTTTTCCCCCCCAGAGAGCAGCGTTTAGCGCCTTCTGAGAGTTATACGTAGAGCGAGCGGTTACTGCAATTGCTAAAGATGATCCATTCAGCCCTAGCAAACCAATTCCTCCTGGGTCATCCAGCTCCCCTCGCAGGTCCGATCTCGTTACAGAACTTGTGAAGAAGACCCGTTTCCACCACGGACGCTCCTGCAGGGGTGTGAGCTGCGCGCTAGCCAATGGGTGCGCTTCGAATGTCCCTTGCCAACCAATGCCGGAGGAGCTTTCCCGTGGAAGAGCAGCAGGCTAGCACGTGAACGCCAAGCTGGCTATGTGGGAGTGACCGCGGTTCCAGTAACCGGTGAAGCTTTACTGCGTTGCGGGGAGGCTCGGAATGGGGCTGCAGCCACCCTTGACGGAGAAGACCGGCGTGCGGAGCCCACTCTCCCCACCCCACCCTTCTCATACAACGATAGGGGAACTGAAAAGGTTGCTGTGTACAATAAAACTTTCGCGGGCCTTTTCCCACCCCACTCGGGGTGTAATCCCAGAGGAATGCTTGGTAAACGCGGGACCTTCGTTTTAATACTGTGTGGACATATTGCAGTGCATGAGAATTCGGAGTTTCCAAAATGTTTCAAAAATGGCAATTTAAATTCGAGAGAAAACAGACACTTTGGTGTAGTAGTTCAGGCACCAGACTAGAAACTTTATGTCTCACTTTTGCACAAAGTCACTTTGGCCTAGTCCCTTTCTCTCAGTCCTAGGAAGCAGGCAAATTTTTTCTTCTAAGAAAACTGCAAGGACTTGTCCAGGCATTCCCCAGGAGGAAGGAAAGGAAGGAGAGGAGAGGAGAGGAAAGGAAAGGAAAAAAGGAAAGGAAAGGAAAGAAGGAAAGGAAAGGAAAGGAAAGGAAAGGAAAGGAAAGAAGAAAGATTATATGTATATTTCAATATAAGTTTGCTGTATAAATTTCTTGCTCAACCCTCTTTTTCTTTAAACTAAAACAATCCTTTGGGTGTAAGTGCCAGGTCCTGATTAACTGGGTGAATTTCATGGCTGAACAGGGTTTTGAATCTGCTTGAGTTTAACTTACTCCAGGCTTCCAGCACTTGTTACCGGATACATAAGACTTTCAGGAGCATCACCATGGAGACTTTCTCTCAGGAATGTTTCATGTGTGGATTTCACTAAAGGTGATGCTTCTCATGTGTGAATGGCTGTCCCAGGTAGAATATCTCATGCAAACAACTGTTCCTTTAAAATGTTTTCCTTTTTACTAAAACATAACTTACTGGCAGATGGTGTGGGGAAATCAAAGGATAATTATATGAACTACAGACAATTATTTGAGTTCAAATTCATGTTGTGCCATGAAGTTTGTTTGGTTAACCTTGGGCAAATTACTGTCACTCTAAGCCACTGAATGGAATTGTGATGAAATGTTAACTTGTCTTTCAATATCAACTTTCTCTACTACGGTGTTTTAATTAAAGTTTTAATTAAATGTTTCTATTCATAGCAGCTGATAGTTCATTTTATGACCTGTTAATTAAGCTGGAGAGGGTTGACTATCTTGAAGTGCATGCATTCAAGTATCCTATGTCTGTACATTCTTCCAGTTATACTCGCACACACCATGCTCATTCATTGCACAGAATAGTAACAGTTGTATGTGCCCTGAGGAGCTTGCAGTCACATTGTTTGATCTGAAATGTGAAATATGAATATCTGTATAATCATGATTGACAAACATTTTCAATAAGGAATGGCATGCATTTGGAAACAAAAGAAAGAGATTAAAGAGCTGATATAGGCCTGGAATAAAAAAAATTGAAATAGTTCAAGATAACTTCAACAGTTTCGAAGTAGTTTATCAAACTTTCTATTTGGTCACTGGGGACCCGGCCTGATATGATTTGATCTTGATCAATTAACTTTCCTGTATCTTCTGATGTCCTTTTGCAGAAGGATTGATATGCAATGCCCTTTGGACAATGAAAGTTACAGCAGCACTTTCAGAAAATTGGTGCAATCACTATGTTAGTCAAAATTTATGCTGCATGCATGTACTGGGTGATTTTTTGGGAGGAGGTGGAGACGTTCAATGAAAAGTTACTGGGTTTCAACACTTGCATAAACAACTGGATTTTTTTTTTTTTGCTCCATTTGCACAGTATAAAGAATAGAAAGATAATCAATTGTTTTATCTGTTCCAGTAGCAAAAAGAGCACTTTTGAGTTGAAAGGTAGCCTGAAACATATCCACCTATCCTGAATACCTTTTAAGCAATATCTTTCTGCTACATTCTATTCTTCCACTGAAATTCAAAATCCCAAGGCTGTTTTTGGTACAGGAAAGAGTATTCTACTAAAGGTATGTATATTGCTGCATGTGAAGTATATAAAGTATTTTTTGTTACTTTAATCTACTTTGGGATTTTTAAAAGAATAAAATGGTATGTGATATTTTGCAGTGAAAGATGTTCTTCATAACTGTCAAGAATTCAGTTTGCTTGGTCTGAAATTGAGGTCTACTAAAACCACCCTTTTCAGTGGCTTTCTTTAATATGTGATCAGAATGTGACAGCATAGGAGGCCTCCCAGCTGATTTGCTTTTAGCATTTCTCTGATCCTGGGGGAGCTTGTAATGATGCTGAGTATGTTTACCAAAAACAACTGTTGTGAACTGAAGTATAAGCTGAAAAGGCCATCACTTCCTCCCTGCCACAGGCCATTAAACTCACTTAGATTTGTGAATATTCTTGGAGATCATACTACTCTCTTAATTTGGCTTTAGTGAGTCTTACTCTTAGTATGCTTCATAACCTCTGGGGAGGAAAAGTGTCTACCAGGGTGAAGGCACTAGATTGATAAAGGTGCTATATTTTTTTCTGATTTCAATTAAGGTTGGTGTTTGTTTTCATTGGAGGTCCTTAATAAGCATCTTTTAAGATACAGTATTAATCTTTAAAGTATAAAAGGATGAAATGACAGAAGATAACTAGTATAACATAATAGCTAAGAATAGTTTTTGTGTTAGAAAGCTATATATTGATTAGGTAACTGTAGGCTTTCTCAATTTCATCCTGCATAAAGGGAATGATAATACAATTTGTCTTAGCAGGTTACTATAAAAAGTACTGAAAGTAATATATACAAATATTGAACTTTCTGCTATATTTATCCTATATGAATACGTATAATTTAACTATTGCCTTTCTACCCATTGGGCACATTTTAATCGCTTAAGAAACCTGGCAGGAAAAAAAATGCAATTCTGTGGAATAGCATATTTTTCCACTAACAGTTATCATTATTTGGTAGTTGTTAACCCATTTCTATTTTCCTTTCATCCATTTTTTTCCTTTTAATGGCAAGGAGTAAGAAGACTCAAAACTTCATATTTTCCACTGAATGCTTTTAAGGGCAGGAGATGAGGCTTCCACGTGCCAATAATGCTGATTGGCCTTCTTTTCTCTCCCAATTGCCCATGCCCTTCAAACACAATAGCTATTCTGAGCATTTGTGAACTTACACAAATCACAATTTCAAAAAATGCCACCTGTACCAATCTGCTTTGTACTTTATCTCTAGTTTATTGGTCAGAGAAAAAGGAATTTCTTCTGCCTACGTGTAGATCTCTATTAGAAACTCCACTCAGAGTTGCCTTATGGTAAGACGGGCAGCCACTAAATTTAATAAATAAATAAGTAAACAAACACACACACACGTTATTTCAAAATGCAGGAATATCAATATTACGATAAAGGAATTCAGCAAGATGTATGAAATACAGAATGTTTTTTAAGTGTGTGTGATTGATTATGTCTATCAAGTCTTTTTCATAGCGACCAGGTAGCTAGATTTAAGAGAGTGGGTACAGGTATATGATACACCTGCACATGCTTACAATTGCCTGTTCAAAAGAAAAAATAGATGATTCCAATTATTCTGTCAAAGTAAAGGTATTTTACTTTGCATATGAAATACTGTTCATACTGTATTTAATGGATGTGTTGTCTCCTGCTGCTGCTTACTGCATTGGCCTTTCCAAAATCGGGGGCAATTAAAGTTCATTCACTTGGCCATGCTCAAAAAAATTTCATCACCACTAGTCAGTTTAGATGGATATAAAACTTAAAGTATTTTGAGATGTGGAGAGGATTAATAAAAAGTTGAATCTTAATGTCAAAGCCTTAAGATTGCCTTCCTCTTAGTTTAGTTTTTCTGAATTCTCAACACACTAGGTGTATGTCCTTTGACTCCTGTCATTTTTGGCCCAACTCTAAATCTCTACAAAAAGCTTTTGAAATTGCTTCATCGTGAACAAGCATCGGCTTTTTGAAAACTGGCAGTTATTTAAAGAGTGACCAGATTAAACAAGTACAAATTACCTCCAAGTCACTGGACGTGACCAAAGAATAAATTTACATTGTTTGGTGTTTTTCTTCTCAAGGTCTGTCCTAAATTGGAATCTTCATGGACAAGTTAATTTCAAAACAAGTCTTGCATAATATGAGAATGGCTTTTAAACATACTTTATTTTGTTCAGGTAATGATTTGGCTGGCTTGCCAAAAAGTCTGTAGTGAAGTTTAACAAACTTTGTTGGCCAAGTGGCGTTGCAATAACCAAACCCTGGGTCTTCAATAGATAAGCATAGGAAACAATATTCAGCTTCTGGAAGCTGCTGGTAAAAAGCTGCTGGTGAAACTGGATAGCAGCAGATATCAAATTTTGAAACAGTTACTTCCCAAGAACAAAATCAGTGAACACCAAGCCATCTAAGGCAGGGCTGTCAAACTCCCAGCCCACGGGCCGGATGTGTCACGCGCTGGCCATGCCCACGCCTGGTTTAGCGAAGGGGGAAAAAGTCCCGATATGTCACGTGACGCTGCTGTGACGACGTGAGTTTGACACCCCTGATCTAAGGCTTTAAAAGTTCAAACCAACCAGATTTGAACTGGTTCAAGTATACTTTGTTTTATTAAATTTTTTTACATGTTATTTAAAATACGTTTTCTCAAGACAGATTAAAAAAACATTTAACATGTTTTTAAGTTTTAAGTTATGTCTATTTTGTTAAGAACTACTTAACTAAATGAACATAATGAATAGAAATAAAATTACTCTCAAAGTTGCATAAAAATTAATGCTAAAATATTAAGTAGCTGGAGAAAATAAAAACTTGTTTGGTGCTGGAAAGACCCTGGAGTAGGTGGAGGTGTTCCAAAGCTGGAGTACTACAGCTAAAAAGATAAGCTCCATGGTCTGTAATCACACTAGCTCAGTATGGGGAGTGGCTAAGCATCAAAGCTCAGAAGAAGCTGTTAGAGTCCATGAAGGAATTTGCCAAGGATGTTTTAATGAGTCAGGCAGGTGTTTTATTTACTTTCGCAAGCATGCTTAAGCAAATCTGAAGCATTATACAGATGAGTTCCTTCAGTTTTTGTCTGAAGGTATCAAACTCTTGGTAAAGGTTTACCAAGTATCAAACTCTTGGTAAAGATTTATGAAGGTTCTTATGAAGACACTGGATTTGTTGAAAGCAATAAGAAATTAGATTACTGTATAGCAATCTTGACAACTAGATGCTTCCACTTTTAGAATCCAATTTATCTTTGAGTTGCTAGGATAGTGGTCTAATTGGCCACTTTTAGTGTCCAATTAGGAATTAGCCATCCATTTCCCCCGATACTGGAAGAATTTGTGGCCATCTGGATTTTTGCTTTGTTTTCCAAACTGCTTTCATTTTTAAGTACTGAGAATAATATAATATGTAATGTAATGTAATGTAGTAATAATATATAATATAATAATATAATATTATAATATAATATAATATAATATAATATAATATAATATAGGTTAAAGACGCTGAGCTTGTTACCTGGAAAGCTGACAGCCAGAGTTTGAGACATGAGTGCCACGTGATGGTATAATATAAATATATTATATTATAATATAAAATATGAATAATTTAATAGATTACATAATTAGGGCCACACTCTTTTTTCAAAAATAATCTTTATTAAGAGATGTTATGTAAATAATATATCCCAGGAAAAGTATATAATAAAGTGTAAAAAAGAACAAAAGAAAAATAATAAAGACGTAGAAAACAAATAGAAAATTAAAAAAGGAAAGCATGCATAAAGAAATAGCTTTCAATATCCATCTTGGCAGTTATACAAACAATATTAATTAAAACACTCCCTCCAATTTCCTAGGGCACACTACATATTGATAGTGCAAATCTTGAACCTGATGAAGAAGTAGGGTGGGATGATTTGTGTGTATGCAGTGTCACACCTCAAGTAATTTATGGTATACTCAAACACAACTAGATCTATCTGGTCAGTCTAGAAGGCATATAGTGTCATAGAAGAACTTGAATCTAAAGCATTCACATTTTACAAAAGTAAACATTTAGAGCAGACTCTTTTCTGAAGTAAGTTGAATGCAGTTGATACGGCAACTGAACAAGTAAATCAATAGATTTTTCATTCTGTATAGGTTGATCTTACGTTTATTGACCCTTGTAAAGTTCATTATTGTAGCTCAACACTGATTAACAAAAAGAATTGCATGTCATCAGTGTACTGATAGAGCATTACTCTAAATCTCTTATTTGATCTCGCGTTGGTTGCTTCATACAGATATTTAAAAAGAAAAGATAAAATTCCCAGGAACCACATAGTGCAAATATGGGTTGAGCTGGAATTTTCCCCGGCACTGTCTTCTGAAGATAGCTGTCCAAGAATAAGAGAAAATTTCAAAAATTTTCTATCCATTTGTAACTTAGATTCTTTAGGTTTCTATGATATTGAAAATGATAATGATACTGAAAACTGCTGAGAGGTCCAGGAGAATCAATAGCATTACTGTTCTCTTAACATTTGTTCAGGCAAAGATAATTCCATAGGCAAGCAGAGCAGGTTCAGTGTCAAAATTAAATCTAAAACAGGATTGAAATAAATTTAGAAAAAACACTTTGAATGACAAGAATATCTAGATATCATATGTTTCAGAAGAAATTGGATATTGAGAAATAGTTTTAACTGTTTTAACTGTTTAGAATTCCAGGATCCAAATGAGCATCTTCTTACTAGATATAACAACTCTCATTTGACCACATAGATCACGCAAGCATCTCGTCCAGTAGTGGGTTCTAAAACCCGTTGCTACCGGTTCGCGCATGCACAGAAGCATCCCGGGTGGGTGGGCGGAGCCTCCCGCCGCTGCTACCGGTTCTAAGAACCGGGCCGAACCGGGAGCAACCCACCGCTGATCTCGTCAATATTTTGATACTAAAAACTGAAAATGCCCCCCCCCATTGTAACAAGATAGTGTATCAAGCACAACTAGTTGCTGAATTCATCAGAACTATGGAATCAAAGTCCATTAATGATAAATGTGATGATGTTCTCAAAATGTCTTGTAAACCTGTCTCAGCAAGCTTTTAAGAATTTTATTTGATCTCCCAGTAGGAAAAAACTTGAGCCCCCAAAACATTCAGAAAAGTTTCACTGGAATACATTGAAAGAAAACTGGCAAATGCCTCTTGCCTCCATCCATATACTAAAGGAGGTTTAATAATGAACTTTAATGTTTAGTTAGTTTTGAAATACTTTTCTTGCAGTTGAGCTCCACATCTTCCTATGTTCTTTACTGTCAGTATGGGATAATAATAAATTTGTATGCCCCTGACACTCAATGACTCTGGAATAACTCTCAACCATAAAATAAAGAAATTACCATAAAATTAATTACCATAAAATCACTCTGAACAGATCTGAGAAAGGGAAGCACATCATCTTACTGGAAAATTCTTTCTATTGTCAATCTGGTCTTATTGTTAGAAATTATTTTTAACATTAAATCAGAATTTGAGTTCCTGAAACCTAAATCTGACTGGCTTTAATAATTGTTTAGCACACTGAGGACACAGCAGATCATGGCCTGTTTTTGATCCCAGCAATTATTCTTACAGGAATACAAGGAAGCAAGGGTTTTTTAAAATCCCCATTATTCCTTATACTCAAAATATTTTGCATGCCATTAGCATACAGGCCACTTAAAATGATCAAACATTTCAAGTGAGTTCATTTGATTCCAAATTCAGAACAAAGCTTATTTATTTGGTTGGTATTGTGCATACCACTAGAAATTATCCAGTACAGTGTCAACCAAATAAAAAATTGACCTATTAAATCTATGTTTAGAATTTGAAGGAATGGGAGACACATTAAGAATAATGAAAATCAAAAATAATGAGCAAACTTTGTAATTTGCTAGAACGTTTTTGGTAGCAAGGAAGTCATGAAGAAAATTGTTTTTCAGACTGAATTAGGACAAACTGACTCCCATATACCTTATGTTGTAACCATGCATGCTGGGACAAGGAACCTTAGATGTGTAATATTGTGTGCTGACTTTTACTTATTTATAAATTGCTTTCCAATGACTTGTAAAATTCTGCCAGAGAGAATTATGGATAAATTCTTTCTTGACATGCAAAGCCTCCTTAATTATTCACTCTATGACATACAATCTGATATATGAAGTGATTACCCAGGTATTTGGGATGAGCCATTATAATTGAGACAGATGAATTGTGCTTTAGGAACATTTGCAGAAGTGAGGAAAAGAAAAACACTGCTATCTTTTTATCAAGATCTACTAGTACCACTGAAATGGATTTGGTGAATCAGAAATCTTGAAGTCACATCCCTATTTTCCTTACAGCTAAGGTCTTCTGGTCAGATGAGAACCATTTAATGAAAAAGGACACTGAACAGTTAAGATGGCAACCTATGCTCCTAATGTTACCAGCACATGAATGACTACCTCATTGCTTCCAGGATCTCTTTTAAAGCCTCTGTGGGAACTTTGAAGAATGCTCTGGCACTATGGGAAATGGATAGGCCGCTACTGGTTGGTAGTTGAATTGCTAGCAGGCCAACTTCCTATGGTTTAATTACAGGCATCTTTTTGAAAAGGAGGTAGGTGGGGCATAGAAGAGGTGACTTTGAATTATATTGGAGAGGTTGCCTCAACTCTCTTGTATGTCTCCCCAAATTCTCTTGCCTTTTTCAGACTCTGAGTTGGGAAAAAGAAAGGAATTTGCTTCTGAATAGACAGGCCTTCGACCTACTAAAAAGTGGGCAGGGAATAACAGGCTGTATTGGCTTGAAGAGGGGGGAAAAATGGTCAAATTGCCTAAAGTGGTCCAGCAGAGAAGCAAGTTGGCATCTGTGACTATCAAGTCGGAAGATGCTCCTCTGGATCATTCCTGCTTGGTGACCTCTCCTTGGGCCACAAGCCTCTTTCCCTGTAGGGCTATACAGCCTTTGGTATGGTACTACAAAGTCTGTTCAGAGTAAATGTGATCCTCTTGTTTACCAAGAAACTGGAGGAAAGGAGAAAATCAAGTCCCTGCCTGGCTCAGGTCTTTTTCATTGCTTACTTCTTGCAGAACATCTTCAAAAGGTGTCCATTTTCCTGATTTGTGGGCATTAGGGTGGAAGACCATCCTGTGCTACCTGCAGGACTTCTCTTAAACCTCAGGCAAGAACTTCTCCTAAACCTCAGATATGGTATGGCACCCTAAATGGGTCATGAAAGCCTGCATTGGCTCCCAGCCCCCTCCAAGACCATTTCTTGTCCACGAGGACCCGTCCCAGCCCTTAGACTCAGTAAGCTTTCTGAAGGCTGCACAGCTTTTCAAAGGGTCAAGGAGTTTTGTGTGGAAACATTTGCTGAAGAAGCTGGGTCCCAAAGAGATAGCAAAGGCAGCAAGGCACTTCTGCTTTGCCCATGGCAACTGGGTGCAAAAGGGAAAGGTCTGTGCAGGGAATTGGGAGAGAAGGCAGCTGGATGAACAAATTTCCTGGGGTTGGTCCTGCCCTTCAGGACAGTGAGAGATTGAATTAGAATCAGAATAGAGCTGGAAGGGACCTTGGAGGTCTTCTAGTCCAGTTTGAACTGATTGAATTTCTCCTTCAATTGGTTTCTCCTTGCTAGAAATTTGTCTCCCCCCACAATTCAGCTTTAAGGTATAAAACTTAAGGTTATAAATTTAAGCTTTACAAAAAAACTTTGCAAAGAAATGTGTTGTTGCTGTTGTTTGTCCTTGATACGCAGAAGTACAGATACAGTAACCTGTTCCAACTTAAATAAAAATCAGGTGAAAGACAGAGTTAGGAATGGTTAATCCTTAACCCCAGACTGTCTGTTGCCTATCAAACTCAGGCACCAGAGTGGTATGGGGATACAAAGAGCTTAGTCCCTGAATTTGAGGGAGAAAAAACTATTCCTTTGCAGAGTGGAGTCTGCATAGGGAGAGAGTCGTTGGAATGTACTAACTCCTAACATTCTTAGGGGTATTCCAACACCAACCTCAGAGTTTCTTCCCCAAAGTGCATGACAATATATCAGTGAACATTCTCAGTCATCCAGATAGAATTGTCTGGAAGTTGAGTCATGGCAACTGGAGTTATTTTCTTGTTCGTTTGAGATGTTTTCATCAAAACACACTTGTTGAAGAAACCCTTGAGATGGATGCAGGAATTCCCCTAAGTTTTTTAGGAATTGGTACATTCCAACGACTCTCTGCTTACTCGGACTCCCCTAACCAACTTGTTCAGACTGAAGAAGCTGCTTGGATGAATGGGCAGCGAAACATGTCAAACCAACAAGAAAATAAACCCAGTTGCCATGACTCAACTTCCAGACTTGGTTTCCCACACTTCAAAAAGAGGCACAGACGCCCTGCTAAATATGACCTTTATTAAAGAAGCTAATAATGAAGCTTAAAATTACAGGTAACAAATCAAGATTTAAAGTGGAGTTTAAAACTGAGCTGCATACAATAAAATGTAGATTTCTAGCCTCGGTTGAAATGTAGAAGCTCGTCCTGAGTTCATTCCCCAAACGAGCTCCCAAGCAGGATTTATTACTTTCAAACATATATTGTAAATCTCTCTTATCAAATTGGGAAAGCTGATCTTTTATTTTTATTTGTTATGCTTCTTTTGAAAAGAGAGGCAGACAGGCCAGAGCAGGCAAAGGGCCAGATGTAGCTGGTTTTGAATTATGAAGAGAGGATGGCAGCTTTTGTCATGACAGCCCCCACTCCTGCCATTGCTCTGGTTCTATGATGTATGACTGGTGGCTCTCTTGGGCTTTCTATAGGACTAATAGGACCTCCAAGCTGGCTGCATATGGGGGAGGTCAATTTGAATGACATTGAAGAGATTGCCCCCCTCTTGCACACACACCCATATTCAATTGCCAATTTTGGGTTTTAAACCCTCATTCTGGTGGGGAGAAAATGAAGTTCTCTGAGCAGACAGGATTCAGACCCATTCAAAGATGGGCAGGAGAAAGGGGTGGAGAAAGGAAGGTCAAATTTCCCAGCAGGCCTAGAGATAGGTTTTTTGTGCTACATGTGATTGTGCCTTTACATTGTTAAATGAACAGACAATTTCCCATATGAAAGGCAGAGGTCATAGGCAACCAAGAGAATAGACCCCTGGACTGCTCATCCCCTCTTACCTATGAGACAACCACCATCTTTGGGTAGATGTGAATGTGACCATGGTGAAAGACCAGTTACTGAGGGAACGAGGTTGTATGCCTGCTTACAAAGCCATCAGCCAGTGCCCACTCCTGCTGGCCTGACTTGGTAGCATATAGACACCCCTTCTGATATCTCCTGCTGTGACCTCATTCTACCACCACTTTCCCTGTAGGTCTATCTGGTCTCTGCTATGGCATTAAGAAGGCTGTGACTATGACTGTGATTATGTTGGACAGATGGGGAGGAAGCTAACCACCAGATTGCAAGAACATACATAAGTAGTCAGATGAGGAGACCCAAACTCATTGGATTGCTTGACCTTGCAATCAACAAGGATATGCATTGAGGTGTAGGAGCTACTAAGATTGTTGGACAAGCAGGTACAAAAATAGCTAGGGAAGTGATTGAAACCTGGGAAATGGGCCCCTTGTCAGTACACAGGACTGCTGATTTACCATCAGCTTATCAAGTACTTAGGAGGTGAGGGCTTGGTAGTACAAGAAAACAACAGCCAACTACTTAATAGTCATCCATCAACACCCCAATCAATGACTAAAAAGCCACACACAACCAGACACCATATAAATACCACACATAGAATAGCCCAAGGCACACACACTGCTAGAGAGACGTTCCCTTAGGATGGGCTCCAGCACAAGTCCGAAAGCTTCGAAGACTAAACCTCTGATCCCGGTGACTGACCCAAATTGGATCCTGCAACATTAACCTGGGACATGTACATTCACCTTCATTCATTAAGAAGGCTATTAAGTGTAAGTGTGGCCCTCTCAGCTGCCAAGAACCAAAGAGGAGGGGAGAAAGGGCCCCAATTCCCTCTCCTTGACTCAGGTCTTTTTCTCTGTCCCCCTCTCCTCACAGAACATCTTTGAAAAGTGTCCAGGCACCAGGGAGAAGACCTTCCTGTGCAGAGGTGGATTCCTCCCAATTCGGACCGGTTCACCCGAACCGGTAGCAATCCGCTGGTGACGTCACGGAGCCGGTTCGGTTGGTGCCGGTCCGTGGGCGCCGCCATCTTTTTTGGAATTTTTAAAAAAAAAAAATTTAAAAAAATATTTTTTTTTCTTCTGCGCATGCACAGAAGCCGAGTTTCCAGCACTGCGCATGCGTCGCCATCTTGTTTTCAGCTTTTTTTTTTTTTTGAATTTTTTTTAATTTTTTGGCACTGTGCAAAGCAAGCGTGCGGCCATGAGGCGCGGTCACGTGGCGCGGGAGGAAGCGAACCGGCAGCAAGGTAAGTTAGAACCCACCCCTGTTCCTGTGCCACCTGCCAGATACCAAAGCCTTCTAAACCTCAAGCGAGGAGCCATGACATGCCACAAGTGTCTGCAAGAGCCTCTACTGCCCCAAAACCGCTTCATGTCCACATAGGGGGGAAAAAGACAGACTGGCTGGTCTTGGAAAAGGGAAGTTAAACTAGCTGGGTGTTTTTCCATATCTCACCTTTTTCCTCCTATCAGGACCCAAGAGCACAGGAGTGAGTTGAGTATCACAGCTCTCGTGATGGGGACAGTTCTGCCATTTCAGGGGTAAGGAAGAGTTGGCCACATGGAAGTCATGCCTCAAATACTGTTGGCTGGGGTGGGGGAGAAATTCTCACTAGGGAGCCCGACGAACCTAGCAAACTCAAGAAGAGCCTTTGCATTCCTGGGAATACTTTTACGGTTTTGGAGGGCAAGGTAACAACATTTGCAGAGTTTTTCCAAGCAATCCCACTCGACTTGTGTAATTCTTCCTGGCACAATTAAGGGGCAGCTGCTCTGAACCACCTCCTGATGCTTCTCCCTCCCCTGGGTTAAAAGCCTTCTCCCTCAACCTTCTCCATTTTCCCCAAATTGTTTAGACAGCCCATCCCCCTGGTATAGAAAGGGTATCTGAGGGAAGGGACCAGCATCTCCTCCTACTCCAGTCTCAATGCCTGACTTCTCCCCTGCCCCCAGTGCAAGATTCCAGATGGATGGATGGTTAAGTAGCCACCAGTTATCAGGCCACAGCTGATAGAAGGACACCCAGTGAAGAAATAGTGATTGAGGAAAGTTACTATGCATCCATCGTTTCATGACCCCCTCAAGGAGAAAGGATTGTCTTCCAAATAGAGGAAGAGTCTTTCCAGAAATATTGCCAAGTGCCCCAACCTTGAACGCAGCCGATTTGGAGAACAGTTGGTGGTTATTTTGGAAGCAACATTGTCTTAACCTAAGGCTTCTGAATGCACTCTTCTTAAGGGGCTGAACTTTGCACCATAGGCTTTGGCCATCGTTTTGGTATGCAGAGAGCTTTGGATGTATACCTTGAAACAAACAATTATAATTTTTAATGTTCAATAAAAGTCCACGGGCCCACCAGGACCCACAGCTTGGAAGATTCAACAAGGTAATTGCTCCCACGACGGATTCTTAAGACCCCAGGAAAACAGTTGCATCACCGTCCTGAAGAAAAAAGGCTACGAGAAACATCTAATCTATAACTAATCAAGATGGGTGCTCTATCCCTGGACAGGAAGCCTTTCTCTTTTCTCCTTAATCAATGGGATGGGGGCCCATTTAGGGCCAAAGGGGGACTAGGCGATGAAGGCACCTGGACATGGAGTGCATGCTTAAAGTTCAGTAAAGTAAGTACCTAACTTAAAATGACAGCACAAAAGAAAAAGGGAGGGTTGGCAAAAGGGAAACAAGAAACTTCCCGTCCTAGCCAGTTGCAAGGACTGAGTGGAGGCCAAAGCCTGTTGGAACCACCTTCTCAGGGAAATTTACCTCCTTTCCTTCTCTACCTCTTTCTCTGAAAAAGAAAGAATGGCTCAGGGCAATCTCCTTGGCAGACTAGCTGACAGGTTTCTTAGAGCATCTACATGGCCACTCTTGAAAGAGGGCCCATGGCTAGTTTTGATCTTTGGCTCCTTCAATCTCTCCCCAGTGATGACATACCAGAGAAAAAGGCAGGGGGTCTACATGGTTTGGGAGAGCAAAGTATCCTCGCTACTCCCTTTTCCTCTAAAGGCGTCACAAAGGCAAATTGAGGACAGTTGCATCTGCCAATTAGTGCAATTTTCTTTCCAATCCAATTGCCAGATGTCCCTGACCTTGATTTGTCTCCCTCAATGTGGCCAGCCCTTATTTGACAATCTGAAACTGAAAATCACATATCTTATTTTCCCAAGCAGGGATTAACCCCCTTTAGCCTGTATTCAGATGACAAAACTTCAGGTTGTAATTTAAAGAATCAAGAAATCCTGCCTTTGGACAAGACCAGCAGCCTAAAGGATGTGAAGTGGAAAATGAGTCCTGATCCATTAACACAGGTAGGACCTTTGAGTTTGAAGATGATGTGGCATGTTCCCTAAGAGGAAAGGTAGAGGCCTTCACAGGGTGATGAATTTGGAATGAAGAGGACTTTTTTTCCTTCTGCTGGTCCAAATATCTCTAACCTTAAATTATATCCAAATGTGTTTAAGAAAATGAGATTTTAATTGAGCCCAGAGTTCTTAAAGGTTCTAATGTGCCTGAGACCTAGATTTCTGTTCTTTGTCTCCCAACTACTTCACTTATAAGTCATCTGCAAGCATCATCAAATCCTGTGGTCGTCTCTTGAGGAGCAGCTGTCCAGAGTTTTAAGTAAGTGATCTTGCCACCTCTCCTTGCCCAGAGAACTTCCCTAGCCGAGACTTGTTGCCAGGTCACTGGTCTGCACCACAATGCCATCTCTGCTCCCTTCGAGATATCTTAGTTTGCCATAGTCCTCGCCTGGAAGCCTGAGTGGAAGTGGCTTTGAATGACATCAGAGAGATCAACTTGCCCCTCTTGCACTTCCCCCAAACTCTCTCTCCACTTTTGTGCCCCAGCCCTCACCCCCACCCTCACCCCCTTCCAGGAATAAGAGTAGGCAGGAGTTAGAGTTAGACTTACTAAAGTGGGGCAGGAGATCAGCTGTGCTGGCCCAAAGGGGAAGTAAAAATCAAATTGCCCAAGAGGCACTGCAGAGAAGCAAGTTGCTATGTGGTTTGTGTCATATGTGATTGGACTTTTGCATTGCTCATGAATGTGATGAATGGAGCCTGTGAAGGGTGAGCTGGTGTGATGACTACAATGTAGCAGCAGTTTTCCAGGAGGGAGGGGAATTCCAAGGACGGGCAAGACAAGAGGCACCATAGCCTGGAGCTGGATCAGAGATAAAGGAAGAGAGTTAGGATATCCACTCCCTAGGCCTAGAATATCCTGGGGTACATCTATCAGAGTAAGAGTATTAGTTTAGCCTGGCAAGATTCTGCCTATTAGGTGTGAACAAAAAGAACTGGACTTTGGTTGGATTGTTCTGTATACTTCTTGGTCTGGGCCTGACAAGAATGGACAGCTTCCCATACAAAAGGCAGAGGACACAGGGAACTAAGAGAGTGACCACCAGGCTGCCCAGCCCATCCTGGTCTCAAGAGAATGGTTATTCCTGTGCAAGTTTAAAAAGTGGCCATTGGGGATATTTCCCCAGTTGCTGAGGGAGTTAGGTTTTGAACCCACCTAAGAGCTGTCATCTTTGTGTATGCTCAAAAAGTGGCTAACAGGAATACTGGTATCTCCCCAGTTGCTGAAGGTATAGCACTCTGACCCTACCTATAAAGTCCTGTGTCTATGGGTAACATCATGGAATATTGTTCAGTGCTGCAATCCAGGTACTAAAACCATCTCCCAAACCCAGGCATGGCGGGTCTTTGTGGGGGCAGGGGGTAGCAGCTCTTGAAGATTCTCAATCAATGGGGACCACTTCTTATCCACAAAGGGCTTGCAGAAGGGAAAAAGATTGATAAGCTGATTGGCTGGTCTTGGAAAGGGGACACAAGTTCTTTCATGTATCACCTTTTTCTGATGAGGAACAGGAGGCAAGGAGTGAGTTGAACAGGAGAGAGAACAGCTCTTCTACCTCAAAGGTAAGCAAGTTTTGGCAACAAGGCCAGTGGGAGTTCATGCCTCAACTCTGGGCCCAGATGTGAGTGTGTGAAGAAAATCTCACCTGGGAAACCCAGCTAGGCTGACAACCTCAAGAACAAAAGCCCCTTGGATTCCTGGAAAGACATTTACAGCTCAACATTGGGGAGCCTTTCCAGGCAATCCCACTCTCCATGTGTAATTTTCTCTGGCACAATTAAGGGACAGCTACTAAGGAACCAACAGGGAACCCTTTTCCTCCTCCTCCAGTCTGTGACCTCCCCTCCCCTGCCCTGTCTGACCTCTCCCCTGCAAGATTTCAAGTGGGTGGTTTGTTAATTAACAGTTGTCAGGCCATGGCTGGTGGAAGGACATCCAATGATGAAATGATGATAGAGGAAGGGGCTGAGAACTCCTTGGTGCTCGAGGCTTGGTTCCTTGCAGTTCTGCTCTGCCTGGTAGATACCAAAGGCACCAGGCCACAGAATACAAAGAGGGGACCGTCTTGTTTCTGGAGTAAGTAGCAGCACTGGGATGGAAAAGTTTCCTTCTCCTCGAACTTCTGAGTTCCTCCACTTTTTTCTTTCTCATGTCCAAGCAACAATTTGAATAAACTGACTTTTTTGTTTGTGCACTTTATTTTTACTTCTCTTAATAACTTTGCCTTGGGTTCTGGTACTAGGAATGCCTTCTCACTGGAAATGTTTTACAACTATGCTGTAGCACAATAAAATGCCTTCTATATGAAAGAAACATGTTGCTATATTCAGTTCTGCAGTTGGCATTGCTGATTCCAACACTGGCCTCCTGGGAAGGTGCCCTGATCACTGGCAAAACTTGGTTGTCTCAAAGTTGTAGGCAATACTCAGCTAGCTAGCTAGTTTCTTAAAGCAATGAAAGGAGGCTAGAAGCATGGGAAACAGGTCTACAGATAAAAGCAAGAAACCGCATCATTAGTAGTAATTTTATTTTTCATACAACTATAATTATGCCACAGAAAAGATGCTGGCACAAAACAAGTGGCATTTATCACCTGATTTCAGAAACAGTACTATAAAACAGCTTTGGTAAATGTTGGCCTGGCACCTATTCTTTTTGTCTCTGATACTTAGAAATCATACATCACATAGACAGGAATTGCAGGCCTCTTGTACACCTATCCTACCTTAGGTTTTTTTCCCCCAGTGAACATCATCTGCACTTCTGTAAAGGGGGTGATCTTTTTCCACTGGATGGGATTCCTTACCACCCGTTCTACTCCCAGCTCCTGTGCTCAGCTTCAGCTCTCATTTCTTTTTGTATCTAGGGAGACAGAGCATATGCCAACAGTCTTGTCTTCTCCACCCTTTATAGGTTTAGATTTTCTTGTAATGCTTCCAAAGTCCTGGTATTTGAGGGTGCATTACCCAATATCCAATTTTATCATATCACCATAACTGCAGTTACCAAGAAAGACTTTAAGAGGTAAGTTTACTGTTACATCATCATAGCCATGGAATTATTGAAATAACAGTCTAGGTTTGTTTATTTTCATGTTTCATAATCAACTTTTCTTTCTCCATCTCTAAGTTTGCAAGTCATTTTATTTTACTTTTATGGAGAAAGAATGAAAAGTGGTTGTCACTTCACAGCCCAGTACAGTGAGGAGTAGGAACTATGGGCTCAAAAGATACTCAGTTATTTGTTATCCTGGTGACAGCAAGAGTGAATACTGGCTGGCATTCTCCACACGCTCCAGCTTAGAAAAATATACGGTAGACAAGCTGTAGATTGTAGTGCTATAAATAGCTGTATAGAATTGAAAAAGTAAAGGCATATAAATGTGTACAGCAGGCTAAAGACTGGAGAAATAGATAGGCAGGTGGTCTAAAGAGCTAAGGATCAAACCAGATGGTGATGTTAAACTGCTGTCCATCTGTCAATGAAGTGGTAGAATGGTATGCTGGCATAGATTGTATTGTCCTCATTGCCAATCCATATTCTGCTGAGAACATATTCTGATATTCTTCCTTATTTTGTGCAGTATAATTTAAGGAAAGCAATTAGTATTCCTACCAATGTCTGCCAGCAGGAAAAAAAATTAACACCATTCTTGGAATGATGTTTATCTACGTGTTCAGCTGCCTGACATCAAGTCATAGACATGGAGGTTCTCAATGCTTGTGGTCTGTTAGGCTATTTCTGAACACAAGTTGAAAAAGCATCATTCCTGTGTTCAAAACTAGTATGGTTGATAGAGTAACAAGTGAGGAAGGTGTGGTATAAAGATCTTATACATCTTTTTTTTTATTAATAATATAGATAAAAAAGAGCAACATGTTCAAAATCCATATATACAATGTGTTGCCTGGTTACAGTTCTTTGGAGTAATATTCGTCATAGTCATAATAGTATCGTCTAATGGTAGTTTCATAATAACAGTGCTTTTCCCTCATAACATTAATACATATTAATTAGTAATACTAGTCAAAATTAATCAAAATTAATAAGTTACAGTAAACAACCCTAGTAGTGAGATTAATCTTTCTCTTGTAATCTTTGAGATTCTAACTCCTGTTTCTCTTATTTAACCATCGATAGAACAGATCCCATACCTCAAAATATTCAGTGTTTTCCTTTTCTTTAATTTCAAATGTTAGTTTATTCATTTCTGCACATTCTAAAATTTTTGTTATTTTTTCTTCTGTGGGGATCTCCTCGCCCTTCCAATGTTGTGCGAACACAATTCTGGCCGCTGTTAACACATGTATTATTAAGTATGCATTTCTTTTACTGTATTTGTCTGGTATGATGCCCAACAGAAATATTTCCGGTTTTAAATCTATATGTTCCTTTATCATTTTTTCTAGCCAGGTGTGTATTTTAGTCCAGTATTTTTTTGCTTTTGAACATGTCCACCACGTGGTAATATGTGCCCGGGATTTGGTTGCACTTCCAGCACTTGGCAGACATATCCTTAAAAATTCTAGCTAATCTTGCTGGTGTGAAGTGCCATCTATAAAACATTTTGTATAAATTTTCTTTATATGCAGTGGACAATGTCAATTTATAGTTTCTGTCCCACAACTTTTGCTATTTGTCCAATTCTATGGAATACCCAAAATTTATAGCCCATGCTATCATAGTTTCTTTTACTTGCTCCTCTTCCATTCTAATAGTCAATAAATAATTATAGAATTTTTTAATCTGTTTGTCCTCTGGTCCTATTAAAATTTGATCCAGGGACTTCCAGTGGTGACATCACACCTGTGCAGTGCAAACAAATGGGGCTCCAGTTCGTTTGCCTGATTTTTCGCTTTTGGAGGCCCTCGGAGGCGAAGTTGGATCCTGGAGGGACCAGCGATATAGAGGGGAAGCTCTGGGGATAGCAGGGAGAAGAGCGATATCCCGCTACAGCAAGAGGAACCCCTTGGATTCGGCGCGAAAGAGATCGGCCTTTATGGCGGATCCGGAGGCGTGACAGCCTGACTGATTGAATGAAGGAAGCAAAGAGAGAGAAAGCAGCGTGAAGTATCGGCAGAGATTGACGAAACTGAGTTGGGTACCTGATTGATTTTCTGAGAGCCTGAGACCTATGAACTACATTGGCTGACGAGTCTCTAGGGCAAAAAACAAAAACAAAAAATGGCGATTTAGCGGTGGGAGCGGAGGTCTGGGAAGACGGATACTGATACTGACAGATCGAGAGAAAGAAGTGAGTGACGGATTGGAATTTATTGAAAACCTTAAGGACAGACTACATTAGGATTGGGATTGTGACAAATTTTGCTGTTTGGAAAGAGAATTTCTACAGGAAGGTTTTGGTAGAGATGGTGGTGCGGAGAAGTGACAGTGACTGTGCTAAATAGGAGGAAGGTGACATCTTGGAAACAAAGGGACGAAGAGTGGCTGATGCAACAGTAACACGGACAAAGAACTATTTCTAAGTAGTGGTGGACCCTACTGACGATATTTAGTGAACCTAGAAGAGAGTATTCCACAACATAATTTGGACAACAGACCATACCTATTAACAGTAAAAAATATAAATCATATACAATCTTATAGTCACTTTGCATATATGCTATTTATTTGCGTATCTATGTATGTATAACTGTTTATGTAAAAGTTAGACCTAGAATCAATCTCTCTCTCTCTCTCTCTATATATATATATATAGATAGATAGATAGATAGATAGATAGATAGATAGATAGATAGATAGATAGATAGATGTTTTTTTCTCTGTTAAATCACCTGGTATACCCAAATATGGGAGAAAGCATACTGCTTCCTTTTTGCCTTTCGGCCCCTCCAGGGGCCATCCAGACAGTTAATTACAAACGACAGTCCGTTTCTATATGTTATATTTTTACATAAATAAAGGGAGACTAGTATAGATCTATTTCAAGCTATTTAGCTCTCATCAGCTAGCCACACCCCTTTTTACTGGGATTTGAACCTGGGCAGCTTGCCTTGTTGGGCAAATGCTTAACCTCTTGAGCCACAGACAAAGACAAAGATAATAATTAAGAACCTTACCCATAGTCAGAAAGAGGAACTGGAAGAGAAACTGGGAATTCAGACAGCCAAGAAAGTGAAATATCTTGGAATTTGGTTGACGGCAAAATGCTCATCTCTAAAAGAGGATAACTATAATAAATTATTACAACAAATACAAAAAGATCTGGATAATTGGGCAAAATTACAACTATCACTAATTGGGAGAATTGTAACAATTAAAATGAATATACTACCTAAAATTTTATTCCTCTTCCAAACAATACCGATAAAATTAGGAAGGAAATTTTTTGAAGAATTAAATAAAGCAATATCAAAATTTATCTAGTTAGGGAAGAAACCCCGAATAAAATTAAAACTTTTGCATAATAGCAGAAATAAGGGAGGATTTGGACTCCCAGATTTGGAACTTTACTACCAAGCAGCAGCCGTGACATGGCTAAAAGAGTGGATAAACTTAAAAAACAAAAGGATATTGACAATAGAGGGCCATGACTTGCAAATTGGCTGGCATGCCTTTATTTGGGAAGGGAAAAGCAAATCACACACATACTTCCAGAGACATCTAGTGAAGGATGTCCTGCTATGTGTTTGGGGGAAAATTAAGAAAAACCATTATATTAAAATTCCAATTTGGTTATCAACTATGGAGGCAATGATATATCCCAACGTACTAGATCTAAACAAGATAGTAACATATAGAGATATTGGATGAGCAAGGGGAATTAAAGTCTAACCAAGAATTAAAATGTCAAGGAATAGAGAGAGATTGGTGGCCATATCTGCAAATTCGGACAAGATACAAAAAAGACCTACAACAATATGGCTTCTATAAAGAACAACAGGAATTGGATAAAATATTACAGGGGACGGAGGAAAAAATGATATCCAAAGCATATAATTATTTCTTAAGATTTAAAATGGAGGAAGAAACGGTCAAAGAGACCGTGATAATTTGGGCTAAGAATTTTGGCTATAACATCAAATTAGAACATTGGGAAAAACTATGGGAGAAGAATTACAAATTAACAATGTCAGCAGCCTACAAAGAAAATTTGTACAAAATGTTTTATCGTTGGCATTTTATTTTTCCTTCCTGTATAAGAAATAACTAACCCTCGGAAGTATGCCCCACTACATTTTGTAGTGAGGTCTCTTCCTTTCTATTTTCTTTAAAGAAGAATGTCATTTCTTTTTCTATTGTTTGTATGAATTCTTATACAAGATCTTATACAAGATTCTTATTAAGATCTTGGTATAAAGATCAAGTGATTGATACAAGTGTATTTCATCTTCAACTGGTAACTGCAAGTGACCAAGAAATCCAGTCCTGCCTTCATGAACCAGCAACACCCCAAGGAACCAGTAAACACAAAGTGTGTGACTGGCCTAATAAGAATGGGCATCAAATAGTACCTAGTGGTGTCAAAGCTGAAATGGAAAACACAAAATGCTGCCAACCTGACCCTGCTCTCAAATAATCCAAAGAATAAATAATATAATGTATGGCCACACAAACCCCTCTGTGGTGACAGAACTAGAACACACAACTCATGCAGAGGAGAGGGTGACTCCAGTTCATCTATTTGTTTATTTGTACACTCAAGCATTCAATAAAAAATATGACAAAAGCCCTTTAAGATTATGTTGTGAAAAAATAACAACTGGGAGAGATCTGGACTGGGGAGAGGGAACTGATAGAATTATATGAGATTGATTGATTGCAGGAGATACTGTTGGAACAATTTATTGCTGAAATGACCAGCTCAATCTGCATCCTAATACTTTTATTTTATGAGGTCTTTGCTGCTCTTTTCTCCTTTTCCAAAACCACCTCAAAGGATTGTCCCACTGAAAAGCTGAATGTAGTGATAACTTGAAAGTTGCTTTGTTCTCCATTCAAGCTAATCTCCCCTTTTCAGATGAATATCCTAACAACCATCAGTGTCGAGATTGTGTATGCTGGCACAAAGATGGCTACCGCTGTCACTTCATACTTGTTTATTAATAATTTCCTTTGGGGTCAAACATATATTTCCAGATCAAAAATAGAGTATACCATATGAATTTGTATGGCACCACAACATGTTGATATTTGACTGAGAATAAGTCTTCCTCAGCAATTGCCATCCTAATCTCTTCTCTCCTTGAGATTCACTGATGATTTTTAGTTGGATTCATAAACAATGGACCCTGGCAAATTTAATTAATACTTCTAATACACCAATTCCTGCATTTTTTTTGACATTACCATAAATCTATGTAATGAACATTTAAACACTATTTTTATCAAGAAAACCAGCTGACTGCTATACATACTTACAATATATGACTCCAGCTTCCATCTAGAATACACCATGAAATCTTTTATTTTCAGTCAAATCTAATAAGGCAACCACATCAATTCAAACCCGTCCTCAACCTTACCAAACATAATTATTTTTTCTAGTTTTTTGTCATGTCTAAGTACATGAATTTCTGATTGCCTCAGGGGATGATTATTAGTTATTTTGGCAGTATATTAGTCATCTCCCTTAGTCATCTCCAAATACATAATTTAAAAATGTTTACCTTGTTTCTTTTGCTCATTCTTAGTGTCCAGTTTGCACAGTTTTATATCACATTGAACATGTTATTGGTTTAACTATTGTGATCTTTGCATATTGAAATGTCTTTATCCTTCATGAACTTGTCTATTATTGCTTACTAGGATAAGCAATACTTATCTAGGATGAATCTTGTCCTTACATCAGCACATTGTCCATCTTTATCCATTCTTGATCTTAAGAAAACAAGGTTACAGAATTACCACTTCATTTCTTTGCCGTCAACTGTAAATGCACTAAACACAAGGTTTGACATTACACTTTAGCATGTAGTTATCAATATTCAACAATAACTTGGAATTTTCACTGTCCATTTTTATTTTCATAATGAGCTACATGAATATTTCAAATTATTTGTATTTTAATCTCAGAAAATGGAACTACACAGCCATGCTGCTTTCAGGAACATGTTTAGAACGCAGATCTAAAAGAAAAAATAATCACAGTATTTGGAGTTTTTCATTCTCCCTCAATAATTTTTTTTCCTTTTTAGCTCTTTAATGGGAAAGTGAGATCTTTTTTCAGTTTTCTCAAATAAATTAGAGGTTTAAACCCCAGCAGTGCTGGGGCCCAGCACATCTCAGTCCTCCATCTTATTTTGCTGGGAATTGATATCTTTTTCTCCCTATCATCTATCTATCTATCCCAACACAGATCCCAAAGAGAAAATAAGAGTACATTGTTACCTACAACTCTCAGTTACATAAACTATCCTTTAAATCAAGCTCAATTTGTGTGTGTTCTTAGAGTTTGCTTGGCAATTGTTCAGAAATAATTTGCCATTATTCCACACACACACCCCAACATTCGTTGAATTTCTTGGTGATATAAATAAATCAAAATTCTAACCATATCTGATTCTGGTTATTTTATTTCTTTAATTAGAAAAATCAATTTGAACCTACCATCTGACTAAACTTAATTTCCAGTTAAGGCCATTCAAATATTTCATCAGTGATCTTCAAGCCATCATGAATACAAATGTTTCCCTTTCAAAAGTCTTAAGCAGTAGGCTTGTAAATGCTTACAGTTAGGCAACCAATCTAAAACTATAAGTAGCCACAACATACAGATGCCAAACTCTGTCAAAACGAGATTCCATCTGTCCCATATTTATTGGTGCCCATGTGTGCATGCACACCCCACAGCATTATAGGATGGGACCGGGAGGAACCTTTTTTTAATTTCATTTGAATTTCCTAAGCTAGTAAATTGTTCCATTCCATTTGATTCTTAGCCATTGATCATTTTGTCACTGCAATTTCTGAAATCAGAAATTACGGAACAATTATAAGCTGATTTTTTTTTTCATTCATTCTCAATGCTTCCCAAATACTATAACCTAGAGCAGGGGTCACCAACCTTTCAGACCTCAGGGACCACTAAATTCATAATTTTAAATCCCACGGACCACTAATATGAATTTTTTAAAAAGATAAATAGTATTTAGTGCAATATAAAAAATGCAAATAATTTTTCTGCGGACCACCAAAATTTTCTCGCGGACCACCAGTGGTCCACGGACCACCAGTTGGTGACCACTGACCTACAGTACAACAGTAGGGGCCTCCTCTTGGTGCAGAGCATCAAAATAAATTCTGTTATCTATGCTGGTATGTGGGAGAATTTTTACGGCATGCTTGACCTGGGAGTATCCTGCTTGTAGGTTCAAGCTCTAAATCATCACTATGCTAGGGATTGGGATATTTCTCAGCCTAGCCCTAGGCTGTCTGAGAAAAGCATGTTGATATGCTCTTATAGTTATCTGATTCAGCTGGGTGTGTCTTGTTAGACTTTGATATTGATGTTTGTGACTCATCTGAGCTCTTTCCAGGTTTATCTATTGGTATGTAATTAGTCCTGGTCTGTACATTTTTGAAATCAAATGGTGTCTTTGTCAAATACATTCATTCCATTGGTATGTATGAGGTGAGAAAAGTACAAAGTACTTGATCACAAGTAAAAATGGGAATCCATTCAAACATTGCCATCTAAAAGTGGTAATGCAGTATCACAGCAGTTCTCAAACATTTCGGTTTCAGGACTCCTTTACACTCTTAAAAATGAGGAGCCCTTCATATTCTTAAAAAAAATCTAACGATTCTATTAGAATTATCTATTGTCTAGATTATTCTATTATTAATTATCTATTAGATTTCTATATTTATTTATTTGACTTCAGATTCCCTGAAAAGGTCCCAAGGACACCCCCCCCCAGGATCCCTACACCACACTTTGAGGAACTGCTGTAGTATCAAGTTAATGCAGTGGTTATCTAGGTAACCATTGCTAATCACAGATGGACAAAGCATGTTGTATTGCATCCTTCCTGATGGCATATAATGTATACTCTACCCTGAAATACCATGGGTGATATTGACACTTATAAATTGGATAAACTGGATAAACAGAAAGATATTCTTGAAAAGAAGATAGAGACTTGGGCAGACCCTCTGGAGGCTTGGCAGCAAAAGATAGTAGAGATGGAAGAAATACTTAGGTTAAACAGGAAAGATGTAGATAGAGATACAGACCCAAGGGAGGAGTTTGGGAAACGAATAAGAATTGAAATATTAAAACGGACAAGAGATGATGGATAGAGGAAATGTTTTGTAACACAAGATTGGCTTTACTAGGAGCTAGAACAGAGGCAGAAACAAGAAATAGGGGGAATATTATTATACATATTTCTATATACCGTACTAAAAGTAATAGCTAGATGTAAAGAATAGATGTTGAAAGATGATGATACTATGTATGTTTTAATGATATTGTGATCTGCTCAAAACTGAAACTGTTCTCTCCTCTGCCTGTGTTTGCTTGTATGTGCTACCACTTGGAAAACCTGCTTTTGGTATTGTATATTTACTTCATGTGTTATATTATATATAAAGAGAAGTTATTGAATCCTGCTGAATCAGTTACTTGTGTGTGCTTTCTGGATGTGATTGCTGCTGCAAACTCTGACACGTCTTTGTAGCAAATAGCAAACAGCCTGGTCAGCTTCAGCACATTATTGCAGCCTGATTCAGCACGAGCAGCTGATTGGTGGGTGGATCGTTCCAGGCTGCAGGGATTGCCACAGGGATTGCTGCCTCCATGCCTCGCGTTTTTGGCTACATTCGGTGTATAAGACACACCCAACTTTTCACCCTCTTTTAGGGGGGGGGGAGAAAGTGCGCCTTATACTCCTAAAAATATGGTAATATACTAAAAGTAATAGCTAGATGTAAAGATTAGATGTTGAAAGATGGTGATACTATGTATGTTTTAATGATATTGTTATTGTCATTAGAATGGCAGACTAAAATGCTGAATAACTAAATAATGAAGGCCTATATTTTAACACAAATATGTATAATAACATTACAATTACATAAGTATAATTTAAGTAACAAATATTATTAATACTATCATTACTACTTGTATCCAAATGAATGATACCCAGATGCCTCACTGTTCATGTATTGATATTGATGTATCTTAAAAAAATAAACAAATAAATAAACAAATAAATAAATAAATTGGGGTTTTAGTAACAACAAGAAGTGAGACTGGCCAGAAAATCTTTCAGCATAGCCATCTCCTTATGAAAAGAATGTGATTGTTCAGATAGTTCATCTACCAGCTGTCTTGACTTCCAGACACCAGAGGCTGTTGAAGCCATTTACTATATTTTATTCTTCTCTCTAGTTCTTTTGCTTTCCTTTCCCAATTGATCCTAAATGTTCCTGACCTAATGGTGTTGTTCTATCTTTATTTGACTGGATTATTAAAAATCCAATGATGATTTTTTTTTTAATCAGGCTCCAAAAACCAAGAAAAACATGCAAAATTACTTCTGAGCAGTTTCCTTTATTGTTCCTCATCTATAGATAGAAATCTTGACGAACTAAAGCAAATTTTGAGAGTTTTTAGAAAGGAACTATCTTAATCCTGTTTCCTCCAACCAAACTCTCTAAACTTTGCTGTCTCTTGGTCTTCTGGAATGCAGCTCCTCCTTCCTGGAAATCCACACTACATTCCATTTTTTAAACAATAATTTGCAATTTCTAAGTCTATTGATATTTAGGCTTGTTTCTCATAGAGGTATGGTCTGGGAGATAACTTGGGGGAACCTGGGTCCACCTTCAGACTTTGAGTGGAAACGATCATGCTAAATGGCCACAGAACCTATGTTTTAGGGAAAACTGGAATACTATAAGAAGGGAGATGAAGAGGCATAACTGCTTGGCTGGAATTCAGCAGAACAAGGTTTAAAGGTACAACTAAACATTGTTCTGCTGAATTTCCGGTCAAGCAGTGATGCCTCTTAGGCTCCCTTTCTTCTCTATGTTCCAATTTAAAATTGCAGTTTCAAAATTTACAGGAAATGAGTGTAATGCATATTAGTTTATTGCTTTTCCACAACTTTTTTTTACCATCTCCTTCCATTGGAATGGAAGAGTTTGAGCTCCATTTCCACATTTTAATCGGAAATGAGGTTGGAGTGCAGTGGGCTCCAAGATCCATATACTGCCAAGCTGGCTCAGTATCGCTTATTTAGTTAGCAGGAAGTCTGTAAATCTGCTTATCAATTGGCATACAGTATTCCTTGGCACTGCCAAGTCTTTCTGAGTGAGGATCAATTCATTCCACCCAGATAAAAATTTATCTTCTGCCTTTAACCTACAAAAACAAAAATCAGCTGTTATAAATCACGTACGCTTGAGCTGAAAGGCACATGGTAGAACAGACTGCTTGTTATATAAGACTTCTAAAATGGAAATAATTACGATTCATGCCACTGGCAATGAAATTTTCTAGCATTATTCGGTTATGCAAGAGGGTTCTAAATTATGTGCAGGAGTTTTTGCTGCCTTGATTTAGATTCATAAAATACAGCTCTCCGGCGGGCGGTGGGGGATACCTGCTATTACATACAGCTTTTTCTAACTTTGTATCATTTTCCTGGTACCTCAGCTATAAGAAAAGCAGTAGCTTAGTGATAGAGCTTATGCAGATGGTTTTGGTATACCGAGACAGAACTGGGAAAATCCTGTCTGAAAGAATACAAAGTCTTCCATCTCTATCCAGTCTGGGAGCTGAAGTGCACCGAGTCTTGGGCAAGGTTGGAGAAAATATACTAAGCTAAATGGATCAGTCTGACTTGGAATAAAGTTCTTATCTCCTCATGTTGGGCAACTTTGGTTCATGGGAACAAATGGGTTTAGAACTCTACACATAAACTTTATTTGCTGTTCTCCTTCAGATCATGACCTTTATTTCCTCTGTCAAAGTGCCTGTCTCTGGATAATTCTCTGTACTTGCTTCTCTAGATCTCTGGCTTTGTCTCATTTCTTTTGGAATGGACTTTTTGAATACTTTAGATGCCATCTCACCACTGTACATATCTCCTATGTACCTGAGTTTGGCTTACCAAGCTACATGCTCTGTTTACACCCCATGGATAGGATGTACACCACTGGTTCATTGCACTGCCTGCTTCAGAATGGTAGAAAACTATGATTGGGGAACAGTAACAACAGCCTAAAATTGCCTTTGTTTTTCATGTCTAGAAAAATAATGTATGTAATGTGAAGAATGAGAGCTCTGTTCCCCCTCTTCCCAACTTTCCTGCTCCAGCCTTGCTTCATTTCATTGGTTGCTACAGGTGTAGGAGTGGGGAGGGGAGGAAAGGGCAGAGTAGAGCAGAGGTCTTGAGCCCATGAGTACGACTTCACTTCTGTCATTTTAATAAGGCATTGTTAGAGCAAAATACATTAAAGGGACATTGGTTTTGAGCAGAATGTCTGGCTGAAAAATACACAAATGTACTTGGAAAGAGGGACAGAGGGTAGCATCCCAAATGCCCCGTGTGACATTTCTCTGTGGGAATTGAGCCTCTTATGAAGACTCAGTGATCTTCAAGCAATGGACACCCACCCAGACCAGATATCAAGGAGATTTGGGGCTTGTCCTGATGTGAATCTTAGTTGGAAGGAAAGTAGCAAATATCTGTACTATATGAGAGTTTTATTTATAACCTAACAGGATTTAAAAATGAAATCTCAGTATTGCCTTTCTAACCCTAAGATGCAGACTTTTTCCAGGCCTTCCTCATCTAATAATAGCATTGAAAATGATTGAACATCCTGGAAATGTTTGACTTAATATTGCTCAAAACCAACTTGTGTAATCAGAGTGTGCTCTGTGATCTAAAGTAACACTGTGCCATTTCAGACTTACTGTATGGCTTCTATTCTGGCCCTTCCCAGCTGTGCCTGAATGACTTAACTCTGATAGAGACATGAAAATGAGGCAACTAGTAAAATCTGCAAACAGGGTTTCACGGGGCATTATAGCTGAATAGGGCTATGAAGAGAAAATAATGAATGAGTTAATTATTGTCTCTATATACAAATATGGTTCGAGATTAACATATTAGAAGCAATCATATTTCAGAGTTCCCTTTTATTCTTTTATTTATCTATCCACAGACTTGGAATGACACATCATGCAAGATCAGGCAAGATGGCCAGGCATAGAATAGGTGGTATCTGGCTCAAAAGCTGTAACTGTAAGGGGGGATGTAGGAGTCCTAATGGACAACCAGTTAAATATGAGCAAGCAGTTTGCTGCAGCTGCCAAAAAAACCAACAAATGCAGTCCGAAGCTGCATCAACAGAAGGATAGTATCAAGGTCACGTGAAGTGCTAGTTCTGCTTTATACTGCTTTAGTAAGACCACACCTGGAATACTGTGTCCACATCAGGGGTCGGTTCCTACCAGTTCGGATCGGTTTGCCTGAACCGGTAGCGACCTGCTAGTGACATCATCTGAACCGGATCAGTGGTTGCCGGTCCGTGGGGGCTGCCATCTTTTTTTTTTTTTTTTTGTTTTTTTTTTTAAAAATTTTTTTTTTCATTCTCATAAGTTGTTTTCTTCTGCACATGCGCAGAAGCCGAGTTTCTGGCACTGCACGTGTGTCACCATCTTGTTTTCAGCTTTTTAATTTTTTTTTGCACTGCGCCTACGCGGCGCGGCCACGCAGTGTGGGAGGAAACGAACCGGCAGCAAGGTAAGTTAGAACCCACCCCTGGAAGAGATGTAAAAAATAATAATAATCACCCAGTCTTAGGAAAGAAGAAAAGTGAGAAAGAGAGTCGTGGTTGCAAGATTCTGCTACTCTACTCTACAACACTGAAGTATGTTGCAATAGAAGAGAATATTTTGAGCTCAGGGTTGAACTGAGGGGTCCTTGGGTGGTGTTTGAGCTGAGTGATTTTCTTGCAGACGTTTCATGACCCAACTAGGTAACATCATCAGTGGGAGAAAGGAATGCAGCTTTCC
>QLTV01002279.1:3352405-3368086 GCA_003457575.1 Thermophis baileyi
AATTCTATATACATACACACATAACATATGCATTGTGGTTATTTGATATTAATATTAGGTATGTATCTATCTGCACAAGGTTTTTGTTCAGGAAGAATGGACAATTTTTGCTTATATACATATACATATACATATACATATACATATACATATACATATACATATACATACACACACACACACACACACACACACACAAAATATACATTATATACATGTTATGTGTTTTTAAGTTATTCATTATGGATATTTTTGCAAACAGGTAAGAACTCTTTATATAACTGAATGACTATGTGAGGTCCCCAAGCAAATACATAGAGCAATTATCTTCCAGTTTGAGAAGTAGAAAGCAACTTTTGAGAATATAGTGTGGGAATTGTGCACAATAGGTGCTGCGGAAGGTCTCCTGCCCATTCACAGCAGACATTTATTTACAGAATGCCTGTGACCAACTCTTCTAGCCTCCCTTCCTCTTGCAAGTTCCTTTCTCCTGTACAGTATTGCCTTTCTTGGGCAGCTGAGCGCAACCGAGAAGAAAGGGCAGGTTTGCAACCACTTCCCATTTTCTTCCCTTTATTAAACTTTCTATGGTGTAATCAGGGCACTTCGTGTGACTTGTAAAGATTTTTCCCCCCTAGATGTATCTGTAGGGAAATCAATATATAGGTACAGGTAATCTTCAACGTACGACCACAATTGAGCCCAAAAGTGAGACAGTTGTTAAGTGAGTTTTGCCCCATTTTACGATCTTTCTCGCCACAGTTGTTAAGTGAATCACCACAGTTGTTAAGTTAGTAATATGGTTGTTAAGTGAATCTGGCTTCCCCATTGACTTTGCTTGTCAGAAGATTGCAAAAGGTGATCAAATGATCCTGGGACACTGCAATCGTCATAAATATGAGCCAGTTGCCAAGTGGGCAAACTTTGATCACGTGACCATGGGGAGGCTGCAACAGTCGTAAGTGTGAAAAAGGGTCATAAGTCACTTTTTCCAGGTCACTAAATGAAAGGTGGTAAAGTTGAGGACTACCTGTACCATGTTCAACCAGGAATGGTTTCAATTTCACAGGGACATCCAAACAGCATATCTGCTGAATCAGAGCAAAAGCTGGACTGGTAGATCCAAAGACAGCTTAGTTTAAAAATCTGCCTCATTAAGATAGTTTGGCTACCATCATTCCTCTAGCCTGCTAATTTTAGGTACCAGGGCCTGGAGGAGGAACTGAAGAGGGTGTGGAAAGTCAAGGCCAAAGTGGTCCCAGTGGTGGTAAGAACACTTGGGGCTGTGACTCCTAAGACGGGAGAGTGGCTCCAGCAGATCCCAAGAGCGACATCAGAGCTCTCTGCCCAGAAGAGTGCAGTGCTTGGAAAAGATCCTGTGCCGAACCCTCTAACTCCCAGGCCTCTGGTAGAGGACCTGTGATTAAGGAAGACAAATACCACTCACAGGGGTGAGAAGGACATTTATATATCTCTGCCCACACTAGAGTGCAGGAATTGGAAAGCCAAGCTGGAGAGATAGAGGTTTGCTTTACAGCTAATGAGTCTCTTTGGTTCAGAGGGAAAACTGAATGGGACTATTTGGACTTAGCCAATGGGTAAACAATCTTTCTGCTCTAAAGAATAATTACAGCCTGGGCAGGAGTCCCACTGAACTGGCTAAATGTGGACTATGCTGTAATGTTCTATCCTAGCATGAAGCAGATTATATATAACCATCTGTTATGTAATTGCTTATGTATGGAAGAAGGTTGGGTGACTTGGGGAGAGTTACTTTATCTCTCTCTCTCTGAGCAGTACTGTAGACTGGAAAATCAAAAAACATATATCTACCAATCCACACTGGATCACCATAGTAGGTTTTGGCATATAATCTTCATTGAAGTGGCCTTTTTCATCTATCTGGCTGAAATTGGATAGGAGGGAGGGAAGGAGGGAGGGGGACGGAGAGAGAGAGAGAGAGAGAGAGAGAGAGAGAGAGAGAGAGAGAGAGGCAAAGGGAGGGAAGGAAGGAAGGAAGGAAGGGGGGGAGGGAGGGAGGGAGGGAGGGAGAGGGGATATTCACCAAAGAATGATGGCTGCTAATACAAGGCAAGAGTGAATGGTTCAGAAGAGGATAAAAATGTCCAACTCTGAATTAGCCAATACCGATATGAAATTCGGTCAATAATAAACTCTGCTGACATATAATGCTTTTAATGAGTAGGTCTTTATAGAACTGAAGTTATCATCTTCCATAAAAATTTTGTCTAGCAAGGAAGCAAAAGGAAGGAAGCAAAGTTGTGCATAAATTTTTTTTTTTTTGAGAATAGATTGAGAATAGAGAATGAACAAAATTGAACAGAGCTGAGAAAGGCAAATCCAGACAAAGTTATACCATTGTTTATAAATGCAAGAGGGATTCTGACAAGTAGCATAAATGAATAGAAGGGATTGCTCTAACTGTGCCTAGACTTTAAGGAATGTCTCAAATTTTCAAGTCAATATTTATTTTAGAGTAATGCCCCATGGGCCTCATTGTGCTACACCCTAAGCAAACACCTCGCAAGAAGTTGCTCCTGTGAGATACCCTCATAAACTGGAGTTGCTTGGTATGTAATATGATGCCCACTGCAACTAGCTAATGTACTTCCAGTTCCCACTTTTTGAATCTGTGGGATAGTCTTTCTCAGTCCAGGTTAAAATGCGCTTAAGATTGGTTTAGATGCCTTTGATTATTTGCAGATCTATGTGGGTATGAGCATAGTCATGTCTATTTTTAAGCTGCATTAGTGCCCAAAGGTGGCAAGATCAGTAGCCATATAATTCAAACAAACATCATCATTCAGTTAGTGTGCATTTTCAGATCAATAATTGAATACAGAGATCTGTCAATCATTTAGTATTTTCTTCCTATCATTCAAGATGGCAAATAGCTGAGTAACCTTACCCTGCCTCATCAGATTCTTTTGAGTCCAAACCTGAACTAGCATTCTGTCCCATCTTCATAGAAAGAAAATAAACTGTTAGCATGTTCCGGTTCCTATATTAGATCTCTCTACATAGAATTTCATAATAGTCAGTTTCATATAGTGATTAAGGCATCAGACTGGAAATTGTGAAACTGTGAGTTCTAGTCCCATCTTAGATGCAAAGCCAGCTGAGTGACCTTGGGCTAGGCCCTCTTTCTCAACTCTAGGAAGAAGGCAATAGCAAACCACTTTGCAAAACCTTGCTAAGAAAAACTACAGGAACTTGACCGAGCTGTTGCAAGGAATCAACAATGACTCAAAATAACCACTACCACCACCACCAAAAAAGCTTCTCGTATTTAGATTAATGCAATACGCTTGATATGAGATTGCGTCTGGAAATGTCTTGGAAGCTGCAATCACAACTGCACAACTGCACACAACACCTTGGCGATGATGAGAGAGGAGTAAGTTTAGTAGTGTTACCCCTATTTTCCTCTTGTGCCATCTGATGCCAAATAAAAAGCCAAGCAAATAACATTTGAAAAACTTTATTGCCATGTCATAAACTTACTGGTAATAATTTGGAATTAGGTACTAATTAGCCAGAGCGCACTTGAGACGTGGCAAATTGAAAAGCTTGACAATGTGCCTTTTATATCATGAATTGTAGCAATTGGCTAGCAGGATAAAGTAAGAGCCATAACAGTTGTTTGAAAGGATCCAAGAGTTGAATTGCACTAGCTGGTCCAAGGGTCAAGTCTTGAGTCTGAATGCAAGGCATTCAGGGGCAACAGGGGCAACTATCTGGAGTTGGAGAGTTGGGGCTGGAGATGAACATGGATTGATTAGAGCTGTAGTTGTTTTCTCTTCTGAAGAAGACATGCCGATTGTCTTTGCTGAGCCCTTGGTAGCCATGACATCTTCTTGGATTAAGCACCCTGCCAGAATTTGGCCTCTCATTATCAGAATGGGGTTTTGTCTCATATCCATTGCCCCTTGAAATTGCTATAACTGTCTTATTGCCTGCTGGCTCTTTAGTGTGAGTGTCTGCCTGGTCTGCCTCTTCAGCCTCTGACTGAAGCATTCAAATGACATATACTAATGTTCTTTGGTTGCCATATCTTCTGGGTTCATGTTGGTTTTCACCAATGAAGCTTTATCTGCCTTTGCACCTGATATTTATCGTCTCTCCCACTGTGTTCCACATGTGGGACATGTGCATCCTGAGAAGTACTGTTGATAATTCCTATCTTCATGGCCTGGAAAAAAATGGGATTCCCCACCTTATGGAGTCAAACCCAGTTTATCTCTGTCTAATGCTATCAAACCCAGCTTGACTCTCCCTGCCCCCAGACAAAGCCTCCTGAAATCCCATCCAAAGCAAAGACTAGAAGTCTCCTTGCCAGTTCACAGTACAGCTCAGCAGCAAGCTCTTGCAATAAATTGCAGCATAGAAACCCCAACGTTTATTTATATTGCAATGATCATTGAGCGCCCGCTTTACAAGAAAGAGGGCTTCTGAATAAGAGTTGTTGCAATAAATATGGTTCCTCTCCTCAGTGTTGTGTTCCTTCTTCAGACTAAATTCGTAATATTTCTTTAGACTAAACAATTCAGAGGCAACTTCCAGAAAACTGTATGATAGGAGATATATTAAGAATACAAATACATTCAGGAAAACTTTCAAAAACATCCTACACATTATGCAGTAAACTTTGACTGCTTTTCATACTCATGTTATTTCTATTGCCAGCATATCAGTATATTCTGCATTTCCTAGTACATTACTATGATTGGGATTAAGAGGTGGAAGATGACAATAACACCAGCCATTGGGAGTACAGATAATACAAACCACTTGATACCTTGCAGTTTCTGGAGTGATATTCAGTGAACTGAAATGATATTCATAGAGCATTTTATCTAGCAAGGAAAAAATAGCATTGGCGCAAGAATAGGTCAGCCCCCCCCAAGAATAGGTCAGCCCCCCCCCCATGATATTCTGGATTCAGAGGAGTGGGTAGGTGGGTGAGAAATCACTCCAGCAGTGGGAATGCATCATCATATGATGGCTGCGGTAGCACAGTGGTTAGAGTGCAGTACTGCAGGCTTCTTCTGCTGACTGCCGGCTGCCTGCAATTTGGCAGTTCAGATCTCACCAGGCTCAAGGTTGACTCAGCCTTCCATCCTTCCGAGGTGGGTAAAATGAGGACCCAGATTGTTGGGGGCAATATGCTGACTCTGTAAACTGCTTAGAGAGGGCTGTAAAACACTGTAAAGCGGTATATAAGTCTAAGTGCTATTGCTATTGCTATATGGAAAATCCTAAATCAAGAGAGGAAAGAACACCTGCCTTATGTGATTCAGGGAAATAAATTAGAACATATTTAGGAAAATCATTGCTTTAATAAAATCTTTATTATTCTATAGGTTTAGTACCTTTTAAAAACATTTTAATGGGTAGTGTGAGATAGGATTGCAAAAGAGCTCATTGCTTATGAGTAGTCAGTGGAGATAAATTTAAAGACATTTCAAAAAATGCAATGTAATATGGAGGAAGTACAATGCAAATATTGCTGTAGACTAAGTATAGTTTCAGGTATTAATATCTGCAGGTTTTTCATATTGCTATCATAACTTTGTTCACTTCCTGATAAGGATCTATACCAGTGAGTTGAGATAACTTTCCAAAATACAAATGTAGGTTTTAGAACATGACCAAGAGGAACCCACTTAACAGAGCAGGAAGTGCTAGAAAGTCTATTAATATAAATGCTGCAGGTTCTTTTGCTGCTATGTATGAGTGAGGATCTTTTTTAATTTCAATTTGCATCAATTAATGTACAAATGTATAATTTATTATTCTTTTGTTCCTCTTCATCTGTTTGAATTTTCTAAGAAATCAATGCAAATCAGCCTGTCCATCCAACCTTATAGAATATAATAATCACGGGTGTTTCTTCCTCATTTCCTTGGTGTTCCACCCATTTCTAGTGAATTTTACAACCGGATTTTGCCAGAAAACTTTCACTAGTCAGTTTTATTTTTAATTTCTTATTCAGTTTCACAATAGCAATCTTCCTGGTTTGATATCCACAGCTTATGCAAGGAAAGTATATATTCTCCTACCGTATCATTGTTCCCCAAATATAACTGACAGTATTATAGCTTTGAAACAACAGAGGATGGAAACTCTAGTTGTACAACAGATTGGTTACACATGGAGTTGGGAGAAATTGATTGTTGAGGGGCAGCAATATCAGAAGAACGTATCACTGTGACCTCTTGAAGAAAAGACAGAATGTAAATCTAACAAATATGTTTGGAATATGAACAGTGTGTTCCAGAAATAAAGCATTTGTTGCTTTATTTGCTCTGTCAAATTCACACTCTGCCCTGTTCCCAGATAACCTTGAACCTTCCTATAATTACCACTCTGAACATAAATTTTTGTTTTTTCTTGTTTATTTGAAATTACGGTAGAGCAAACTAGAATACTTTTTCTCCCTTCAGTAATACTTTGAAGTGTTTCCTCTACTGCTTTTGCTCTTGCCACACCGTAGTTCCCAGCTACTGAGGCACAAGTAAGCTCTTGCTTAAAATCTATTTTAAGCTAAGCTCGAGAAGGTATATAAGCACCCTTATTCGTGAACCTGATTTAAATCCTTTTAGTCAAGGGGTACTTATTTTCATTGTCTTTATAAATAAGTGGAGTTGTGGTGGGGAGGGGAATGATGCAAAGTAATAAAACATATTTCATGATGCAAACTTTGGCCTTGTGTTGTAACAACTTACAGTATGAGAATACCTTAGGGGCAGAGCTTGCATCATGACATCGTGACATGTTTGTAATTTTGGTAAGTTCATGACTAGCTGTGAATGCCTCTGCCTAGCTTGATTTTTCCAGTATTAAGCAGAGTGCTTCAACAATTTTGCTGGCCTTTTTGTCATTGTTATTTGAATTTGCTCTTGAAAAATTAGGAAATATATACAACATAAATGTACTGAAAACATGGATGGAGCATATTAATAGTTTATTAGTGCATGTACGTCTGTGAGCAGCAGAATTTGCAAGCTCATCTATTGGCCAGCTGAAAGGAGAACTGATTGGCTGCTTGGTTTTAGCATCTGAAGGTCAGCAGGACTGGAAACATCAGAGAGCTGGCTGGTTGTATGGGATTGGTGTGCACCTTACAATTAATTGCACCTTTCAATTAAAGTGTCTGGCTCTCTTTCAGGTGTTACACCTTCTGTTGAGAAGTAGACAAAGAGTTGCTTTAAAAACCCTGATCCAAAGACTTGCCAAAAAAACAAGCTATTTCAATTATTAATTATTCTCATTGTCAGATTTTTTTTTAACTTCTTGGTTGGATCACTCTGACAATTTCCCACCCATTACTGTAGATTGGAACTGCTCAAGAGAAGCTATCTTAATCCTCTTCCTGTCACCCAAACTTTCAAAATTCTGCAATCTTTTTGTCTTCTGGAATGCAACTCCTCTATCCTGGAAATCCAGACTACATTCTACCACAGAATGGTATATTTCTATTGTTTCTTTCTATGTCTACTTCTATTTCTCACAGGCTCATGCAGCTAATAGGGCTGTGCACATTACCAGAAACATTTGGAGGAGATGCTTCAGCTCAGTTTGATCACTTTTTCTTTATTACAGCAGCTCTTTTTTTTTTTTTTTAGGTTTCTGTGTAAAACTGAGAAAAAGTGCATTCATTAAAATTAAGAGCAACTCATAGAGCAGCTAAAAATTCTTTTTCAGGCTCAAACAGAAACAGGAAAAAGTAGGAATTACTTTAACTAATAGCAGACAGATGAGTGAATTGCCACCAAGTAGAACGTTCCTATTCTGTAATTTCAATTGGAAGGCAAAACTGTGCAGTGGGAACAATAGTTTCTTAGGTATCATTAATACAGAAGTAGAAACTCAATGTATAGGGGTGCATAAGCTGAAAGTCTACATTCAGCATGCATAAAATATCTGCCTAAAGTGAACATATAAAGTAAGTTTGGGTTTTATCCATTGCTTGGTGCATTTAGCACATTTTTTGTGATGTGAGCTTTTTTTTCCTTTTTCCTTTTAGCAGTTTTTGTGATGTCAGCTCTTTATGCGTCATTGCACATTGTGCACACACTCAACATGCACACACCCACAACCCACACACCCACAACCCACACACACGTACACAAACCTAAATTGCAAAATAATAAAAAGTATTTCAGATCATAGACTGCTGAGAGGTGCATAGGAATCCACTCCCATTAAATAACCTTTTGATCCTGAAGTTCATTGAGATTGACTTCCTTTCTTCTTCCTCCAGCTGATACTCAGCTTGGTAAATATTTTTTCTTTGAAAGAAATGGAATAAAGTAACTTTCCTTGATAAAAATTGATTGGCACACTGGAAGCCCAGCTTACAATAAGTAAGCAGTTACAATAAGTACCCTTGGTGAGGAGGTTTTTCAACCTATATTATTTTCAAGGAGGCAGGGTTTTCCTCCCAAGAAAGTGGAGAGATGTAGCAGCCTTTTATTAGAACTGAAAACACTCCTTTACTAAAAACTCAATTAAGTGGAGAAAGAAACTACAGATGCTGTCCCTGGCTGTAGATTTAATCATCTTAACAAAAACGATAACATTAGATAACAGGTGTATAATTAATGTAGTTCTAATTACTAGAAGACTGGTCAGCAGATAGGCACATTGCTGCTTGAGTCCAGCAATATCTACACCTTGAACTTCTAATTTTTTTTTTCAGAGGTGTTAGGACTCTGTCCAAACGGTTGGGTTGGTTAATATAAACAAGCCACAAATCAATGTTTAAATGTATATATGTAATATAGTTCTCTAGCTCCAATGCATTTAAGAGGGAGCTAGAGAACATGGTTAGTTCTCTCTCTTCTGCTGATCCATTGCTTAATTGACTTCGTGTCTGAGAGTAAGCCCTGTGTGTAGCGTAGCTATCTGTGATAGTATAGAATTGCTTGAAAGCTGAAATCTTTGTTTGCTGATTAAGACAAAGAAAGGCTGGTAAGGAGACTGCTGTACTTCTAAACACTGACTGACTGAACGTGTATGATTCGGACTGTTATTTGGACTGTGCTATTTCTATGAGTAAACTATTTTTATACACTTTAACGTATCTGTTTATTGACTGAATCATTACTTATATCTACTGCAACATTACGGTTCACTGTGCAAGCCTTCAGGGCCCAGAGGTTACTCTGCACACTTCTTTAACAAGAGGCAACAATCCCTTCTCACAAATACGGATTTAAAAATAAATGAATTGTGAGTTTTCTTCTCTGGGTAGATCAGTCACTGTTAGGCCTATTCTTTGATTCAAAACCCAAAGTTCAGGAACAAATATTATAAACAAAAGTAGGGAAAAAGAAATTGTGTTGTTTTTATCCTGCATTTCAGCTGTTAGAATGGCTTAAAGACCATCTCTTCTTTAAAAAATGGAAATGAGAAATTATAGCTCATGGAAGTAACTGCCCCTCTTGTGGACAAGTATGGTGATGGATCCCAAGTTACGTGGTTATACAGGGAAACTAGACAAATTTGTAGAGGATTTACTGTTGGCATCTACTAGTTTTGATGGCTATTTATTAAACTGATGTGAAACATCTGATCCAATTTGAATTAATTCAATTTAGAAAATTGTGTTGATTTAATTCAAATGTTGGTTTCAAAGAACCAGATAAGTTCAGTTTACCTGACTGATTTGATTTGAAAAATGCAGGGTTTTTTTTTTTTGCAAATATGCAAATTGTCAAATAAATTGAGAAAGTTAATTTGGAAAATTGATTTAATGAAACAGTTTAGCAACTCAGTTACTAGTACTAGTATAACCTTGGTTATAGGATGGTCTGAGAAATTGAAAAGAATCTCAGGCGGCAATGGTAAATTACTTGGGTACTATTGCCAAGAAAACTGCATGGATGTGTGCATGAAATCACTAGAAACCAAGCTCAACTTAAACTTTATCTGAATAACAAGAAGCACACCAGAAAAACAGTTGTAAGGTAGCCACAGAAGAAAAAGAGGTATCATCCTCTTGCCCTTATGTATGAATTTCCTGAATTTATTTGGTTAGTCAGAGAAGAACACAGTATGTTGGATTAAATGGGCCTTTATTCTAATTCTGCAGGTTTTTAAAATATGTTTCTAAATCCTACAGTAATATTTAATAGTAGAAAAGACTCAGTATAGTTGAATAAATTTATTTTAAAAATGCAAGATTGCCACCTTGTGGTTATTTCAGTAACTTACTATCCTGACAAGGTCTCTTCTATTTACTTGGGAGTAACCACAACTAAACACCGTTTATTTCTTAATAAGGCACAGTCTGAAAGATATTTTAAGGTGTTTTTCCAGACAAAAATATTTCGGACGGTTTTCTTCCCTAGCCTCTTTTGAGTCAGTGTTAAGACTAAGGTACTTTCTGCCCCAATACTGAACCAATTGTGAATGCCTCATAGTTTTATGAAATGTAGTGTTTCATTGTAGCACCTTATTGTAAGCAGACTTCGAGGTTTTAGTACAGAACCAAAAGGCAAACAAACGCTTTTTCTTTAGACATGCGAATGGATTCTTTAAACATATTTTAAATGAATTTATTAAATAATAAAACAGTCAAAGCGTTGACTGTAGCACCGAAGATGCTAATCTAATTGCCGTTTCACTTTGAGGTACTTATAAGCGGTCTTGTCTGGCCGCAAACCCCACAGTTTTTGTAGTTATGCAGCTCTGGATTATTTTCCTCAATGAACCAATAAACTAGTGTTTTGAACTCCTTTGTTCAACTGTTTTTTAAAATCTAGTTTTAGGACTTGGGCAGAGAACAGATCACGTTTTCAGTTTTTGCAGAAATATTGAAAATTCAAAAGGGTTTACAAAACAAACACCACTGTAAACTGGGTAAGATCTGGTTAGTCACACTAGATTAGAATAAATCTATATAATGTAATCATATACATAATCATTATATAATAATAAATCTATGTAATCATATACATGCTTGACAAAATAAATAAATAAATAAATAAATAAATAAATAGATAGATAGATAGATAGATAGATAGATAAAATAAAATAAAAATAGAATTATGACGAGGGGGAACATATACATGCTAGAAAAAAAAAATAAATAAAAAAATAAATAAATAGATAGATAGATAGATAGATAGATAGATAGATAGATAGATAGATAGATAGATAGATAAAATAAAATAAAAATAGAATTATGACGAGGGGGAAAAAAAACTCTGAAGAAAGCAGCGGCAAACTATTCTCTTGAAAACTACACGGAGGACTCCATTGAAACCACCAGCAATACAAGAGTTTCACTCCTAAGCCAGCAAACACCCGACGCTCCGAGGAAAGAGTTCCGCTTTCGTCTTCCGTCATCTCACTGCCTTTACGTCACTTCCCGCCCGCCGTCCCACGATTGGCTCCACGGAGCCGGATGCGAGGGCGGGCAATCCTTCCCCGTTGCCGCAGTGACAGGACCAGAGCGCTCTTGGAGCGGGGAAATGGCGGCGGCATCATCGTCGTCGCGTCGCTCGCAGCAGCATCATCACCATCACCCCGCTCACCCTCCAAGTCATCACTCAATCCAGACGCCCGTATCTCCGCCTCGCAGCCCCAACCTTTCCCCCACCGGAGCTTCCCCTCAGCAGCGGCCCACTCTGGCCGGACTCGAGGGCGAGGCCCCCACCAACAGCGGCCGGGAAGGGACGGCTGGAACGGACAGGCCTTTTTCTCCAGAGAGCGCCTGCGAAAGCTCCGGGCCTCCGCCGCCCCCGGGCTCCGGAGCCAGCAGCGCCGCCACCACCAGCAGCAGTAGCAGCTCCGGGTCTTCGTCTTCCTCCTCTGCTGCCTCCAGCCCGGCTGCTCCCGACAGCCCCGACCCACCCCCTCCACCGTTGCAGTCCCTTCCTCCGCCCGTGGGAAGCGGCGCTTTTCGGGAGCTGCTCGAGGCCTGCCGCAATGGGGACGTAACCCGGGTCAGGCGCTTGGTGGATGCTACCAACGTCAACGCCAAAGATATGGCCGGGCGGAAATCCACCCCTTTGCACTTCGCGGCCGGTGAGAGTCCTGTGGGGCGCCGGGGTGGGGGGGGGAAGCTCCAAAGTATAGCGCCGGGCCCGCCGTTTGGTTGGGATGCTTTGCCACCGCTGAGGGGAAGAAACAACCGCTCACCGTGCAAGGCCTCTAAGGCCAATGGCCCCAACTCCCTCTTGACCAAAAAAGAGGTGGTAGTAAGCCATAATTGGCTTCAGGTTTTCCATCGTCTGCATGGAGCAAGGAAAAGCCTTGCACAGGCAGCAAAATGACTAGGTACCCTCTGTGGGAACCATACTCTCTGCTCTTGTCTGAGCTGCTGAGGGTAAAGGAGGGTTTGCCTCGCTCAGACTGGCTCTTGTACTGTCCAGTGAAGAATGTAGGAGGTTGTGCCTGCCTTCTTCGGCTTTTCATTCTTTCTGGGGGCTCAGGAAAGAGATAAACAGATAAATCAGGGAAAGGGTGAAAGAATGTATCTTGAGGGAGCAACTGCTGTGCCTGTTATTGCTTTCTTAGCAATGCAGTGGGAAAGATTATGCTGTTAGAGCAAAGTAGGCTTGCACGTTGTATTAAATCATAAAATAGTTAATAGGTCAGATTTCGGCTTAGTCTATGATGTGAATCCAGCCATTGTGTTAATATGGTGAAGGAACCAAGAAAAGTATGAGGATTTGGCTCAGAATGGCTGCCTGGAGAATGTCCAGTAATGTGAACGTATAATTAAGCAGAAGATGCATTGCCAGAAATTTTTATAAGTTTTCTCAGTAAAGACCATGTGGTATAGAGTTTCATGAATTAAACTTGCTAAAATCAATTGCATCTGAAATTATTCCATTGAGTGGTCTATGTAGTATGAAGTAACAAGAGAAATAAATTTGTTTGCGATTTCACATTCCAAGAAAGAAATGGCAAAAATAGTGGAAAAGCGTAAAAAACTTGAAAGTGTGATTCTTGGAATAATTTTACTTAAACAATTATTTATGGAATTGAATGGTTGATTTTGAAGAGGTAGCTCAAAGACTGGTTGATTACATAACTGGCATTTTTAGTTTTGTTATATAAAATGTGAGGAACAATATGCACAGAAATAATGGTTTTCTCTTTTCAGAAGCACTGTTTATAATTACAGCAAATGTTTTAAAGTTTCCAAAAGAGGGACTTAAAGGATAGATCACATGCTTAAATCAGTTTAATAGACTTTTTTCCCCCAAACTGCTATTTCCAGTATTCTCTTGGGAAGGCATTTCGGTCAGTATGAAACAAATATAATGTTATTTTCACAACCACATTTGGTACATAACTGAAAAAAATCCTCCCATTTATTTCTGTTTGGACCAACAATATGGAAAACACATGTTTATGTTTGAATGCAGGCTATCCAAAACCAACTGTTCTCCCTTTATTGGTAAAACTCCACAACTTTTTTAAAAAATGTGCTGCTTTTCTGAGACGCATAAAATAAAATGAGGTAAAACTATTTCAAATTACTCCCATCATCTCCCTTCCTCTTATCCAAATATTTCTGATTGTCAATATTTTAAAGAAAAACCTTATGGAGGTTCTAATATTTGTTCCAGTAATGTAGTGTAGTTTGCCCTGATAGCTTATCCTGAATATATAGGGGTGCATAGATGCATTAAGAGGGACGGTTTCATGTAGTGATTGTCAGGATAAAAACTGGGAGACTTGAATTCTAGTGCTGCCTTAGGCACAAAGCCAGCTGGGTAATCTTGGAAAAATCACTTTCCTCCAATTCTAGGAAGGAGGCAATGGCAGACCACTTCCAAAACACCTTTCTGAGAAAATTGCAGGGATTTACTTATCAAGGCAGTCATTAGGAGTCAAAAACTGGCTTGAAGGCACAAACACATAATAAATGCATTGGAGATGATGCTCTCAGTTTGTATGTAATATTGATTATGTCTCACCTGCTATAATCTCTGTGAAATTCCACCCAATCTGCATCAACTAGTTATAGGTTCAGTAATAGGGCATTGATGTGTGAATTGTTTTCTGACACTAGTCAGCGGTGCCATTGTATTAAAAATTACTTTAGAGGAATAAATAATATTAGATCCAGGAGTGACATGACTTAGGTTAGATTCATACTGGTAATACCAAGCAGTAAAATGGTGTTTTTGACTTTGATGTGTGAAATGATGTGTGAAACAGTTTGTTTTAGGATTACACTGTAATTCTAACCCATGATATCAGAACCTTTAATCTACAGTGATGTAGGAATAAGTAGCTGAGAGAATAAAATAAACCAGAAATTGGTCAAGGAAACAATCATTATATTATTTTAATTTATATAAGTGATTAGAAAACCCAAACATTCATGAAGCACAGAAAATGTAACTTTCAAAATGAATTAAAAAAAAAAATTCCAAATTGGAGTAAAAGTAGAATTTGGAAAATTACTTGTTATGTCAGTAAAGGCTTTTCTGTCAACTTGTGGTTATAACATATCTGTTCATTTTTGTATATATACTTTATTCCATGGTACACTGTTATTTGTTTCTGAATCAGAATAAGGTATATATGCACATTTCCCCAGTTTTTCCAAATAATCAATTTTGCTACTTGCCACAGTCTTAAGTTGCATAAGATCCAACCACTTCTAATTGATCAAATGTCAAGAATGTCTGCTGTGACAACTTTTTTCAAAGTTGCTTTAATATTTCAGTGAAACAATCTCTGATGGGACACTTATATATACACAAACATTTACCGTATTTTTTTGGAGTATAAGACGCACCTTTCCCCCCCCCACTAAAAGTGGGTGAAAATTTAGGTGCATCTTATAGACCGAATATGGGCGTTTTTGGCCTCCCAAGCCCCTCCGCGCGTCACGTTTTCGCCCTCCTAGGCTCCCAGAAGCACTCTGCAGGCCAAAAACGGGTACGTTTTTGGCAAAAACGGGCCGTGCGGAGCACTGCAGAGTGCTTCTGGGGGCCTGGGAGGGCAAAAACGTGATGCGCGGAGGGTTCGGGAGGCCAAAAACTCCAATATTCAGTCTATAAGATGCACCTAAATTTTCACCCACTTTTAGGGTACCGACTTCACCCACCCCTCCAAAAACGGGCCGTGCAGAGCACTGCAGTGCGCTTCTGGGGGCCTGTGAGGGCGAAAATCCGATGCACGGAGGCCAAAAACTATTTTTTTCTTGTTTTCCTCCTGTAAATTTAGGTGTGTCTTATAGTTCGGTGCATCTTATAGTCCAAAAATATGGTATTTTATTTCAGTTTATATTTATTTATTTATTTGTTTGTTTGTTTGTCAAACATGTACAAGATAGCAGGTATAGGTATAAACATAAACATAATCAAAGTGAATACAGATAGATGAGGACAATAGGACAGTAGGACAGGGACGGTAGGCACGCTGGTGCGCTTATGCACGCCCCTTACAGACCTCTTAGGAATGGGGTGAGGTCGACAGTAGACAGTCTAAGGTTAAAGTTTTTTGGGTTTGGGGAAGAAACCACAGAGTCAGGTAGTGAATTCCAGGCATTGATCACTCTGTTGCTGAAGTCGTATTTTCTGCAGTCGAGTTTGGAGCGGTTTACATTAAGTTTGTATCTATTGTGTGCTCGTGTATTGTTGTGGTTGAAGCTGAAGTAGTCATTGACAGGTAGGACATTGT
>QLTV01002279.1:3383636-3393636 GCA_003457575.1 Thermophis baileyi
GTGATAATTGTTTGGCTACACTATATTTTTAATATGCTAGTTGTGATAATTTTATGCCAAGTCAAATTGTCCATAGTCATATTTTATGTTCCTAAAGTAACAGAATGACTTTCAATCTTAAAAAGACAAAAAAAGTGCTAATGTAGCATTTTTTTCAATTTTTCTGAAAATTTCTGTTCCCCCCCCCCAAAAAAACGAANAGTGCTAATGTAGCATTTTTTTTTTTTTTTCCAAAAATTTCTGTTTTTCCCCCCCAAAAACCAGAAAAAAACCGGGTTTTTTTCCGAGCTTCAAAATTTCCGGAAATTTTACATCTCTACTCATGACCCACGGGTGCGCAGCTTCTTAAAAGGAGTGGCTAATTTGAGACCCCAAATTAGAATTATGGAATAAATGGAGATACCAGTTAATGCCAGGAATTTCTCCCTTAACACCGGTGGTGGAAATAGAGAAATTCCCTAAGACTGAATTGAAAGAATGGATTAGTAAACTAAAAGAAAATCAGATATATAAATGGGAAAACTGAAAGAACAAGATAAAGAATATAACACAACTAAAGAACGTTTTATCAGATATTAAATTGGTTGAATTTAATACAATTAGAGAAATGGATAAAAGTGGAAGAAAGATTCGAGGAGAAAGATAGACAGTTATCAAAATTTGAAATAATTATAAAAGAATGTGAGGTGAATGAAGAATATATAGGTAAAGGAAGAATTGGGAAAATATATAGAATATTAATTGAATTAGAAGAGCAGGCAAAAGGTTTAAAATTAATTTGGGAATCAGATTTAGGAGAAATAAATGATAATGATTGGAAAAATATTTGGAATAGAAGAGTATATAAGAATATGTCAGTTAGAGTTAAGGAAAATGGATATAAAGTGATATGGAGGTGGTACCTAACACCACGTAAATTAAATCAAATAGATGGTAAATATACAAATATTTGTTGGAGGTGCAAGAAAGAGGTTGGAACATATAAACATATGTGGTGGGATTGTGATAGTGCACAAAAAATATGGGACATTGTGTTTAGAGAAATTAGAGCACTTTTGAATGTAAATTTAGATATGTCACTGAGGATTGCATTAGTGTAGTGTTATCTGTATTATTAAAAGAAAATAGTTTGGGCTTCTTGTTTTTGAAAGTATATGAGTATTTGGTAAAGTAAAATAGATAACTGCAACTTATTTGAAGAAAGTATAGCTAATAATTGAAATTATGCTCTTAAAAATCAGCATTATTAGTGTTTCAACACTACAAAACACGATTATCTATTACTATCACACACCCTTTTGCAATAAAAAATAGCAATTTTCAATATTATTTAAGGATAATTGTTAATTTTGTGTTAGCAAAGTGACAGAGATGACTGCATGTTCATGATGCTTGATATATTTTAGAAGAATCAATGTAACAGACAATCTGCTTACTCAAAAAACTTTGTAGCAAATTATATGTGAATATTTTCTAGACGGATGTCTTCATGGCAAAATACTTTTTGAAACTTTTACACCAAGTGTCAGTTAAAGAGATAGATAATGTGCTCTGTACATTCATGTCATTTATGTATTGTCCATAATTAGTTTAGAGAAAATTTGCAGCCTAATAGTAGATTTATGGGTCTAAATTGTTATGTGATATAAGGAGGGATGTTCACCCTTGAGGAAAAACCAATCAGTAGTTGAATAGTCTATTATAAACAAAAGCAGCTTTCTGGGTTATGATCTTTGTTGGAAAATATTGGCAGCATGATCAGTATGTGTTTATTGGTAGTTGCATTTATTCTATATGCCAAATGTTTGAGAATTATTATTATTTCTTTATTCAGTACTGCTGCAACATGGAGCTGATCCAAATATTCGGAATACAGATGGAAAATCAGCTTTAGATCTTGCAGATCCTTCTGCAAAAGCTGTACTTACTGGTGAGTACATATGATTGTTAAGACACATATAATTAGTTTTCTAAAGTTCTATCTAGATTTCCTGGGATAAAAACAGAACACTGTATGTGTTGATTTACTGCTATTAAGGGATCAAAATCTACTTTGCTTATTGTGCTTACTTTTAGGCATATGATAGGACTTGAAACTTGTAATTTAATGATTTTGGTTAAAGTTTACATAACTATAAGTACTCTTTAAGAAATCTGCAAAGGTTTAGGATGGAAATGGCACAGAATTGTACAGAAGTGACATTAATTGCATGTGTGTATACTCCTATGGTGTGAGTACAACCCTCATCCTGTTGTGTTATCTCTTAGTGGCTTTCCATATTACTATATCCTGGGCTTTCACCAATGGTTGGGAGTGGGAGGCTGTGAGTTGCAGCAGTTTTGCTTCTTGTTGGTTCCAATTGGTGGTGATAAGGGAAAAGTCCATTTCATTACTCCTTAATTGTGGGGTACCATGGTGGTCAGTGCTTTTCTTTCTGCAAGAAGCTCTCAAAAAATTTCATGAAGCCCTGGATGAGGCCATCTTTTCAACACAGGTTCTGATGTCATCAATATATTGATGATACTTAATTTCCCATCTTGACTGGGCCAAGCATGTAATACCATTGAAGTGTTGTATTGGTATCTAGTGGCTGACATAGTCTGAATACAGAGAAACAGGGTTATGCTTGGATTTGGAAGCTATCCAATTCCAGAGAATTATCAGCTTTACTATTGGGTGAAATCACACTCCTTCTTATGGAACTGACTTGTAAAAGGGATTCTTCTGGTCTTTTAGCTTCTGCTGGTTGAGTAGGTTACAGTTACATCCAAGAAAACTTTGTACAATTACATTTATTGCAACTCCACTGATTGGCTCTAATCATAGTCATGCCTCATTTACTGTTTCACTGACTATACCAGTGATGGCGAACCTATGGCACGCGTGCCACAGGTGGCACGCGGAGCCATATCAGAGGGCACGCGAGGCGTTGCCCTATGTCAGCTCCAGCGCGCATGTGCGTGCTGGCCAGCTGATTTTCCGTCTTGGGGAAGGCCGTTTTGCCCTCCGGAGGCTTCAGGAAAGCTTCCTGAAGCCCCGGAATGCGAAAAACGGCCCAACGGGAAAACCGGAAGTTCGGAAAAACGCACTTCCGGTTTGCCGTTGGGCTGTTTTTTGCACTCCGGAGGCTTCAGGGAAGCTTCCTGAAGCCCCGGAGTGCAAAAAAAATGGCCCAACGGGCAATGCGCATTCGCGGGGGGGTGCGGGGGGTGCATGCGCAGGGGGCAGCGTGGGGGAGTTGTGCACATGCGTGGGGGGAGGGAATGGGTGTGGGCACGCGTGCACGCTAGCGTGCGCGCGCACACCCCCTTTTGGCACGCGGACCAAAAAAGGTTCGCCATCACTGGACTATACTATTACTTTGCACTCTACATTGGGCTGGCTTGTAAATTAATGAGAAGCTGTAGTTGGTCTATAATACAGTGCTATCAGGGCTTCCACAGGAAAAAGTGCAAATTGAAGATGGCTCTGCAAAAAGTGGGGCTCACAACCATGGTGAAGAACAGAGAGCTAGCGAGTAGACTGATTCTCCTCAGACAAGAAGAGGATAGATTACCCACATGCAAGACAGCAGTCCCTGGCCGATTTTGAGCACTGGGAGGTGATGGGAATAGCCATCTTGCTTGCAACCACTGTCAGTGCCTTTGAAAGAACACTAAGATTGAAGGCTCTCTTAGAATTTAGAAATTATGTTTGAAATTGCTTGTTAACTACTTTTAAACTATTGGAGACCTTCAGATCAACAAATGTGAAAAATACAGATGAGTTTGCCTTCAATTCTTAATGAAAGAAAATTCTAATCATAAGCTTAAGTATTAAAAAAAATGATATTAACAGCAAAAGCTAAATAAAACATTGATCCTTGAAAGGGAGAAGAATATACAGGCCTGATTGACAGGAAATTAACTAGGACTTATTAAATGATGCAAAACATAAAGTGAAAGTATTGAAGGACACTTTTGAAAAACTGAATCAGAAGTTGGTATCAACAGTATCAATAGCAGTGTTTGCTTCTATAGGTAGACTATGTCCAAAAGATGTTATGGAAGAAATAGCAGATGAGAAGCAAGTTTTATTTGACATGATAGAGATGGCATTGAAAATGGATCTATAAATGACAGGCTATGAACATGACATGGAAAAGAATGTCTCACTGGACATAACAAAAGAAACTGGTTGATGTTTCAAAAATCAAAAGGAAAATACAAATAATGAACAGAGTGACCTGAATAATTTTTATATTGGATTTACAAAAAAGGATTGTTAAAGCTTTGAGAAGAAGAGGCAAAGAATAAATGAAAAGAAATCATATTCTCCATAGTGGGTGGAGCTAGCATCCAGGAATGGGTTGACCTCATCCATTCAGCTGTAGGAATGAGTCTGTCAATCTTTTTTGAGGGCTCCACCTTTGCCTGGAATCCCGAGTTACGACTCAGTCCTCAGACTGGATGGACGTGGTTTGTTCACCTCCATTCCTGTTTGCTAGTGAGTCAGCGTTCAAACAACAACAGAACGGCTTCTTCGTCCATCAAATTTTGTTCCAACTGTGAGTGTTCCCCAGCAAGTTGCCTGTCATCGCTGGAGTGCTGGGAGGATTGCTGCGTCAAGCTTCGGCTCTTGCCACGGCAGCTGTTGCCCGTGCCTAATCAGTGGCATTGAGCGTGGCGAGGCCTGGCCTCTTGCTCTGCCACGGGAGTTTCATGCTCCCCCTCCCCGCTTGGGCACTTTCCTAGCGAGGGGCTTCAGCTCCAATACATTGGGCAACGGGGTAGTGGCCTAGGGAGCTATCGCGTTCCCGCCTCCCAATTCACCTATTATCAAGGCTACAAGAGGTCTTTCGGAAGCGCTGAGAAGCGGGCTGTTGCTCCGGACTGTACAATTCCATCTGTCAGCCCAGCGCCGTTGCAGGAGCCTAGCGCTCGAGCGACCCAGCCACGGGAGGTCCGACTCCCTTTCTACCGCCCGTGTAGCTGCTTCAGTGGGAAGAGACTTTCCCCACTGCCCTCCTTTTGCTAATTCTGCCTGGAGGGGAGAGCCAGTCGCTGGAGCCTCACACTCGCATGACGCTGGTTTCAACGGCTGTTCCCGCCATTTTCTTGTCGAGCCATCGGCTTGCAGTTGCCTGCGCCTCAGTGCTTATCGGCAGAACCGACTATCAGCTGATCACCCGATAAACGGGCCGCGCTATTTCTACGGCCTTGGGGATCTCCACAGCTATCGGACTCGCAGAGGTCTGTGGGCGTGCCCCAGTGGGCAGTTCTAAACCTCGCAGCATAGTGAAGGTTGTTTGGTGGCCATTTTGGTCACATTTATTGAGACCTTTTCATCAAGCAGACCCCATAATGGCGGACGCCTCTAATCCCAAATCTGGCAAGAGGCTAAAGAAGTCTGCTCCCCCTCCTCTTGCTGATGCGCAGCCAGGAACATCTAAGGCAGCATATCCTAGGGATATTGAACGGCCCGAGAGATCTAAAAGATCTAAGGCCGCGGAGAGGGATGAGCGCCGCCAGGACAAAGCCATTCAAAAGATTTGTGCTCAGTCCATGAGCAAGGCGGCTCCTTCCTCTGCTCACAGGGCTACCGCGACCAATTCGGCCTGTCATGATAGCGAGGCTCCTCCTGGGCCATCGGGAGCACATCTCTCCCTAGACAACCCACAACTAGACATCGATAACCCTGATGTCTAGTTCCGCCAATCAGATTCCACCAACCGCTACAAACCCAGTTTACGAGCCCGTGGCCCTCCCTTCGGGGCGACAATGGTCCAAATGGATTCCGCCAATTTGCAATCCATGATTTCTGCCGCCATACAACAGGGCATACCGTGTTTCCCTGAAAATAAGACCCTGTCTTATATTTTCTGAACCCTGAAATAAACGCTTGGCCTTATTGCCATGCACTCAAAAGCCCGATTGGGCTTATTATCAGGGGATGTCTTATTTGGGGGGAAACAGGGTAGCAGCGGGGCTAAGTCAGTTCAGCAGGCCTCCTTCGGTGGCTTCTGAACTATCTCGATATGCTTGCCACTCAGGCACACAAGCCAGACCCAGTACAGGAGGCCAGAGTCCGCACCGCTACTCGCGGGACTCTTCAGATGACGGCCAGTCCAACGTATCGGACGAGGAAGGGCGTCTGGATATTGAGCTATCAGATGACGAGGGCTTTGCCCCAGAACAACCAATCTCTTACACGCTCTTCCAGCCTGGGCTTTTTAGCTCACTGCTTTTCAAGGCCAGGAACGCAGCTGGCCTCGATGTCCCTCCAGCTTCCTTGACCGCGTCCACTTCGGTTCAAACGGATCCTCTGTTTGCTGAACTCACGCCGGAGACAGAGGTGGTCCCATCTCCTCAACCTTTTGTTGACACGATCCAGTGCCAGTGGTCTCCAGCTTCTGGACCAACGCCTAGCTCCTCTGACGGGAGGTATTTCAACGTGGCTCCGGAGCTGTCACAAATCCTACACATTCCATCCGCTCTACACTCCCCCACCACTATGCCAGGGGAATCGGAGGAGCTACTTCGGCCGGAGGACAGGCGCACGGAGCAGGTGCTCCAGAAGGCCCACCAGGCGGCCGCCTGGGCGGTTAGGGCATCCGCAACGGCGTCTTTCTTTAACTGCACTTCCCTCATGGTTACGCCAACTTCAGGAGCGAGTTCCTGCGTCGGACATCCGGGCTCAGCAGGACATTACTAAATTAATTGCCGCAACTCAATTTTCAGCGGATGCCACGCTCCAGGCGTCGAAGTTTGCGTCCGAGGCCATAACATCATCCGTGGTGGTCAGACGCATGCAATGGCTCCAGCAGTGGCAGGCGGACACACGCCACAAATGGCGATTGGCGTCTGCCCCATTCAAGGGTCAGCAGCTGTTCGGGGAGGCCTTGGACCCGATCCTGATTGAGTCCAGGGACCGGAAGAAGGTTCTCCCAACCTTCTCCAGAAAGGGCAACTTTAGATCAGCCCCCTACTCCTGACGGCCCTTTCATGCCCCCGATCAGGGCGCTGGTTTCCCTAGAAGTCAAGGTCAGTACACGTCTAGGCAGCGCCAGTTTCCAGATAGACCCACCCGGGGAAGACTGTTCAAGCAGCCCTTTTGAGGTGGAGGGGGTTGCCCCAAATGAGTCCATGTCCGATTCTCCCATCGGCGGTCGCCTGGCTCTCTACGCCACCAGATGGGAGAAGATTACTCAGGATTCGTGGGTCAGGGAGATGGTGCATTCTGTCCTCTCCCTGGAATTCCTTTCCCTTCCCCCGAGGTTTTTCATAAAGTGCCCTATAGCCAGAGATTCCACAAAGAAACAACTAATGGACTGTGGGTTACAGCACCTGTTGGACATTCGAGCCATTCAGCAGGTGTCACAGGACCAGATTGGGCAGGGGTTCTACTCCATCCTATTTGTAGTACCCAAAACTTCGGGGGGATGGAGAGCTATTCTGGACCTTAAGTGTTTGAACCGTCATATAAGATACTGACGGTTCAAAATGCATTCCCTCCAAACTATCCTTGGGAGTGTCTGCCAGGGAGACTTACTCGCCTCGATCGACCTCACTGAAGCCTACCTGCGCATTCCTATCCACCTCCTCCACCGGCAGTACCTTCGGTTGTGCTATGCAGGCAGGCACTATGAGTATAGGGCGCTCCCCTTTGGTCTGTCTTCCACACCTCGTGTCTTCACCAAGGTGCTGGCGGTGGTGGCAGCCCACCTCAGGGCTTTACCCGTGCGTGTCCAGTGTTATCTGGACGATATTTTAATTCAGGCTTCATCAAAACAACTAGCGCTGAGCCATCTCCAGATAACCATCCAAATGCTGAGACACCATGGGTTTTCCATTAACCTGGAAAAGAGCCACCTGGATCCATCTACTACTCTGCTCCATCTGGGAGCCATTATAGATTCTCTAGAATGTAGGGTTTCCTTGTCCCAGGAGAGGCAGGACAGCATCAGGGAGCTCTCTGCCCTGGTCCAACATCAGCATGGGGTCCCACTTTCCCTCTTGTACACTCTCCTGGGGAAAATGATATCATGTATCGATAACTCCCTGGGCGCGCCTACATTCTAGGGATCTTCAATGGTTCCTTTTGCCCTTCCAGAGAGCAGTCCGCAGTACCTTGTCGACCAAGGTTCCGGTCCCTCCAGAAGTTCGCCGCTCCTTAACCTGGTTGCGCTCACCGGCGATTGCACAGGGTTGTCTCTTCCGAGAGCCCAGCAGAGTGGTCATAACCACGGACGCCAGCCTGTTCGGGTGGGGAGCCCACTCTCAGGGCCACATTGCTCAGGGCAGATGGTCGCCAGCAGAAACCATGTGTACCATCAATTGGTTGGAACTCAGGGCAATCTTTTTGGCCCTAAAACACTTTCAACGTCTGATTTCCGGGCAGCACATTCTAGTGCTCACGGACAATGTGGCGGCAAAAGCCCATGTGAACAGACAGGGAGGAACTCGATCTCAGTCTCTGATGTCGGAGGCCAAGAAACTGGGCCTCTGGGCAGAGCGTCATCTCCTATCCATCTCGGCAGACCACATCTCCAGGGTTTCCAACACTCAAGCAGATTGGCTCAGTTGAACAACCATCGATCCGGCAGAGTGGCAATTGCATCCATCCATCTTCAAAGACCTGACCAGCATCTTTGGTCTTCCGGCAGTCGACCTCTTTGCAACCCTGGAGAATGCCCAACTGCCGAGATTCTTCTCAAGGTTCCAGTCCTGGGAGACAGAGACAGTCAACGCCCTTCGCGTTCCCTGGCCTCGGGGCCTATTGTACGCCTTCCCTCCCTTCCCCATTCTTTCCTCCCCTCATCCAGAAGGTTCTGGAAGAACGGGTGGAGGTGATTCTTTTGGCACCTCATTGGCCAAGGAGGGCATGGTTTGCTGACCTGAAGGTGCTATCGGTCGCCCCGCCTTGGAGGATTCCACGGACCGAGTCCTCGCTCAGCCAGGGGAAGTTGGTTCACCCGGATCCCGGGTGGTACCAACTGACCACCTGGCGCTTGAGCGGGGCGCTCTGAGGCGGCAAAACGTCTCCTACAAGGTCATCAATACCATGCAGGCATCTAGGAGACCTTCCACTGAGCGCATTTACTCAGCAACATGGAAGGCATTCTGCGCTTGGTGCGCTAAGGAGGTCTGCTCCCCGGTGCAGATTCAGATTCCGCGTCTCCTGGATTTCCTCCAAGAGGGGTTGGACAAGGTTTGTCGCCAAATACTATTCGGAGACAGGTGGTGACCTTGTCTTCCGTTCTGTCCTGTGGGGAGCTCGAGTCCTTGGTGCAGCTCCCATCTGTTCGATGATTTCTCAGAGGGGCTATTAATTTACGGCCTTCAGTGGTACATCGATTCCCCACCTGGGACCTGCCCAGGGTATTAAATTCTCTAACTCAGGCCCCTGACAAGCCTTTGCGATCGGCCAGTCTCCGCCACCTGACTGTCAAGGTGGTCTTCCTGGTGGCTATCACCTCGGCCAGGAGGATCTCGGAATTGTCGGCTCTGTCGGTCCGTAAAGACTTATGTGTGTTCTACCCGGACAGGGTTGTTCTCCGCTTGGACCTGTCATTTTTGCCAAAAATCAACACTTGGTTTCATAGGGCTCAAGAGTTTATCTTGCCCAATTTTTGCTCTCACCCCGTTCATTCCCTGGAACGTACATGGCACATATTGGATGTCCAGAGGGCTCTCCGTATTTATATCAAGCGGACTTCTGCATTTCAGAAAACGGAGTCACTTTTCGTGGTGTTCCAGCCAATTGCCCTGGGCCATAAGGTTTCGTCTTCGACCATCGGCAGGTGGATTTGAGGGGCAATAGCTAAGGTGTATGACCTCTCATCGGGTTCCTAGACCCGCTCGGGTCACGGCTCATTCGACACATAGTGCGGCGACCTCGGTGGCTTAGGCGACTCAGGCGTCCCTTGAGGAGGTCTGCCGGGCAGCAACTTGGGCGTCCCCATCGCAGTTTGTCAGACATTATAAGATCGACACATTTGCATTGGCGGAGGCAGCATGT
>QLTV01002279.1:3400583-3414745 GCA_003457575.1 Thermophis baileyi
TTCGCGCGAGTTCGAGAAGTTTGATTGAACTCGCGAGAAGTTGTCTTTTACCATGGGCTTCTCTGGACACAACGCCAAGGAACGTGACGGAGCTACAAGTCCCAGGTAGAACGCGCATCTCACGGCCCAACATGTCCCACCTACCAGAAATGAGTCTCTGTGAGACTCGTCACGCCACTGCCGCTGCCTTGTGGAGCAGGACTCTGCAAGGCTTGTTGTGCCATTGCATGCACGAACGGCAGCACTACCGCGAGGTTCGACATACTGGCACAGCCACGAGCGGCAGGACACCAATTGTGCTGGTATGATGAAGTTTGCGGCAGTCCTGCAGTTCGTGCATGCAACGGCACAACAAGCCTTGCTGAGTCCTGCTCCACGAGGCGGTGGCGGCAGGGAGGGGAGGCGAGGCAGCGGCGATGGGACATGCAGACCCACGCTCGCCGCCTACTGCACCCCCAAAATAATAAGCCCCCCCCCAATAATAAGGCCGAGGCCATATTTGGGGGGTCAAAAAAATATAAGCCCCTGTCTTATTTTCGGGGAAATACGGTAGTTATACTAATAATACACATATTTATATTAAGTTATAATCTTCAATCTTTTGCTTATTCAATATTTCTATATGGCGGTGACGATGAGACATCCAGTCCCACATTCGCCGCCTACTGCACCCCCAGAAGAATAAGCCCCCCCGATAATAAGGCCGAGGCCATATTTGGGGGGTCAAAAAAATATAAGCCCCTGTCTTATTTTCGGGGAAATACGGTAGTTATACTAATAATACACATATTTATATTAAGTTATAATCTTCAATCTTTTGCTTATTCAATATTTCTATATGGCGGTGACCTAGCTATTTTGAGTAAAATTTTAGAACTTTGAAACGGAAGAGAAAAGAATTAAAGGAAGAAAATAGAAAATCTGTTAAAATACAGAAGATTGGATTTTCAAATTGGACAGGAGCTGGTGTTGGATAGGCATTTCAAAATGCTGGAGCTATTTATATTAAAAGCTAATACTACATTTAAATTTTGGAGTATTACAGTAAAATTGGATAAAGAAGATTAAAATTGAAATCTGATTTAAGAGTGCCACCTGCTAAAGGAAGGTACAACATACTCCCAAAATCCTGGAAAGACTTGGCTGGTGGAGATTCAAGTGCGAGATCAAGAAAATTTAATTACTAAAAAGACCCCTAAAAGCTTCAAAATAAGACTGAATTGGCAGAGGGATTTATGAAGGTTCCATTTTTGGACTACCTAGAGAAACAGATTGATTAATTTTGGGTAATAAAGACTCTTGGACATTGGATATTGAATCATTTGAGAAGTGGCTTTAGGTTTGAAAATAAGATTGTTGGACTGTTGGACAAAAAGAAACAAGATAAATAAAAATAAAAAATGAGTGAAACTTGGGAAGAAATTGCGTCGCTAATCCAGGGTGTCAAAGATACCTTGACAAGAGGATGTGAGGAGATTATGAATAAAATGCAGAGCATAGATGAAAAGCTGGAAATTATGACACAGAAGACAAGGAGAAACCAGGACGTCCAGGAAGAGGAGGAGTTAACTGAAAGAGCAGCTGGAAAAACAGAACAGACAAAACAACAAGCAAGAAGACAAGACAAAAAGGAGATAAAAATAATAATAAGAATGATTAATGAAAGAGACCAAGGGGAGAGTATTTTAAGGGAAGTTAAACAGGAACTGGAATTGCAGGAAGACTTTTTTGGGAGAGAAGCAGGGGTAAGAGTAAATAATTTGAAACTTAGACAACGGAATAGGGTAGAGAAGGGAGAAATATTTAAGAGGATTGGCCAAATAGTGCAAGCAGATAGAGAATATGGGAGACAAGCTAAGAAACGGATAATTAAAGCTTTAAAGAGAGGGAGAGATGATGGATAAAAAAGGGGAACATTTCTTAAAAATAATAGTGAGACAAGCTAAAAGAGGGTTGGAAGTTAGAGAAAGGGGGATTGATGTAATATATATTTTCAAGGTGAATTAATATTAAGAAGGGAACTTAGGCTCTTAATGATGATAATTTTGAATATGTTCGAATAATATGGTGATGGCTATAATAGAAACCTTAATGGAAATTTGCTGATTGGTTCTGGTCTCTTATGTAGACCTTGTTATGTCACCTTCGGTGATTTGAAAGCAGCCTTTGAATCATTATCTAAAAGATAATTTATAGAGAAAGTTGATGTATATGTCTACAAATTATTACTAACTAGTGCTTCATAAAAATACAGAAATGCAGATCAGATGTGCCATTATTTGTGACCTGGAGAAACAATCTGAGATTGTTTGCTTTAATACCTATTCTAAAGCATGCATTCTTGCCACTCATTTTTCAGGGTTTTGTGTCTCACATAGCTGCCAAAAGAGACCTTTGAAGAATAGGAATGTTGTCTCTAAATCTAATTCTGCCCTCCTGTCCAGACTGCTTAAAGAGAAAGCTGTTCAGAGAAGCTCTTGATGATGTCCTAATCGAAAACATGAAGAAAGCCATGTCCTTAATCACCATCATCACCACCACCAAAAACAAAGCAGGGATAGCAGAATGCCCAGTTACACCTCCCATTCTTCCATCTTTACAGCATTCAAACAGATCTGCAGAAGAGCCATAAAACATTGGGGGTGGGTGATGGTAGAAATCCCAAAATAGATTATATCAGAATGTCAGGCGGAATCCCTTATTCATCCATAGAAAGGTGGGGTGAGTATCAATTTAGTGACTTAGCTTACCTATGTATAGAAAACTAATGGAATTTGCAGACATCTAGATTCACATGAAGTATCAAATGCATGGGTCACAAAGATACATTTCAAATTTGCCATGCCCCCTTGGCATCCCAATCCCCAAGTTTTCATAAGACAACCAAACAGCAGCTGATCCTAAAGATGATAAGATGTACAAGCTATCAGATAGGTTTAATGAAGCAAGAGCTTCTCTGATTTATACTCCATAGTCCCAAGAATAGGATTGGTGGATTATCTTGGATCTCATGCAAATAAATCACCATATCAAATACAACAGAATAGAGCCCCTTAAGAAAAAAAAAATACGTTGTGCTGTCGGTAGATTTACTGGAGATGGTTTATACTTTTCTGTCTACCCATCCCACCCATATTCCTTTTATGACCAAGGCCCCCAGGATTAATTCACATCCCCTAGTTTTGCTGTTATCACATCCCAAAGTATTAATGGAAGAACCTGGATTTCAGAAACAAGAGATGAACATCCTTTAACTCTATAGTAATGTTCCAGACAATAAGGGAGACCTGATCTCCATGCCAAAAGAGAGGAAGTAGATTATATAGCTGCTGATCTTTTCCGGCTATAGCCACCTGGACCTCATAATTTTTGCCAGTCCCCCCGACCAAATTATCAGGGCCTGCATCAGGCAATGATCCAAATAAGCTTATCTCACAGGGCATTGAGTCTTTCTCCATTAGAAGTAAAAACATCTTGGCTGTTCTCATTACTAATGCCCCTGGCAGATTGGTAAGGTTGCTTATTTTTTTGGACTTGCTCTCTGGTTTATCAATCTGAAATGGGGAAGGGAGTTAGCCTTTCCCATAAGAACTAACATCAGAATGTCTGTCTCTGCTGTAGAAAAGGACTTTCATATTAAGTCCACTTGAACCATTTCCATACTTAGATGGCATATTTCTCTCTTTTAAATGGACCTGCTTTTATTCTGTACATCTTATTTTTTTGGTTTGATGGTATCTCACTGTGTTTTAGCTTTTCAGTCGTATTTATTACAGCTAAAAAAGAAAATTGTCATATTGTGAAAGATGAAAGGAAACCTGCAAAAAATATAATTCTGACTTTCCATTCACCACAGTCAGCTGACATGAAGGTAAACGTATAGCTACTTGAATTGAGTTAAAAATAATACCTATGTGAAATATTAAATAATTTGTTGTGCTGTTCTTTATTCTGTTGAGTATAAGATTGACTGATTTTGGAAACAATTGTGTAACACCTATTGTGATAGCATTGGAATATAGTATTTTGTAGGAAAGACAAAAATGAATTGGGAGACATCATCATTTCTTCTAATGGGTGCTTCCAAAGGAACCTCTCCTTGACATTTAGGATCAGCAACTATAGATACTTTTTGATTCTAACAAGTAGGTTGAAAATAACATAGTATACTGGGGTTACAGTTTTTCATGTTTTGGAGCCATCAAACCCAACAAGGTCCCTTCCAACTCTGTTATTCTAATCTATTCTAATCTACTAATCATAGCTGTGTATATTCCCCCCAGTGCCAACAAGAATGAAGCCCTGAGTGCTCTTTATCGTACTATCAATGACTTGCAAACCACGTACATGTATACATCCAAACCAGACTGTGTTGTTTCTGTGTGTCATATAATATGTGGGTATATGCATAATTTATATTTATTTATTTATTTGTTTGTCATGTTTATGTAGTGTATATTGGAGGTGGTGACCCTTTGAGAGCTGAATGCAATGCAATTTCATTTTAATGTATGCTGATTGGTGTTCATTCAAAGTGACAATAAAGTTAGTCTAAGTCTACTACATGATTAGTTTACCAGAAACATTTTTGTGAATACTTTCATTTTGTTTCTCTTGAAAAAGGAGTGCTCATGCCCATAGAAAATACAGGTAGTCCTCGATTTACAACCATTCATTTAGTGAGTATTCAAAGTTACAACAGCACTTTAAAAAGTTACTTATGACCATTTTTACACTTACAACCGTTGCAGCATTCCCATGGTCAGGTGATCAAAATTTGGACGCTTGGTGTTTAGCTATATGGAAATGTATATACCGTATTTTTCGGAGTATAAGACACACTTTTTCCTCCCCTAAAAGAGGGTGGAAATGTTGGTGCGTCTTATACACCAAATACAGCCATTTTTGGCCTCCCGAAGCCCCGCCCTGCGCAAAAACGGGTGCTCAGAGGGTTTGGGAGGTCTGCAGAGTGCTCGGGGCTGGGGGAGGGCAAAAACGCCCCCGTTTTGCATAAAATGGGCAAAAAGGTCAGTTTTTCACAAAAACGGGGTGCACAGAGGGTTTGGGAGGTCTGCAGAATGCTCCTGGGGGCTGGGGGAGGGCAAAACCTTTTTTTTCTTACTTACCTTTTTGAAATCTTGGTGCGTCTTATACACCGGTGCGTCTTATAGTCCGAAAAATACGGTAGGTGGTTTTTGTTACATCTGCCAATTTTGCTGCCAAATTTTCATGGAGCAGGTCAAAATACTTTGAAGGAGGAGGCAGAAATGGGATGCTAGAAATGGTAACTAGTTGAATTATTCTTTATCTTCTTTTTTATTATGTTTTTATTATTATTTTTAAATATACATTCATATTGTGTGTGGACAGAGTTGGTTCTGGGTATCATTCATAATAATCCAATTCGCAGTAACAATATTAGTAATCTCTATCACATTTATCAAATTTAAGTAGGCTTCCGGCTGTGCTTCCGGTGGCGTCGGAGGAAAGGCCACGAGCTCTGTGGCCCCACTCCGAGCTGTCCCTGTCAGAGGGCTCTGAAAGGAGCCATAGCCACCTTGTAGGGGTGGTGAAGTAAAGGGGGTCCCCTTGCAGGTTGAGGAGAGTTACATCTCTTCTCCCTGACTTGGAAAATCCCCCTCATCCGAAGACGAGCAGCGGCAGTCAACATGGCTGCCATGAAGCTGGGGACAGCCAGAACACCTAAGAAAGTGCAGGAGCGAAGAGAATAGTGAACAGCGATTGTTTCTGGGTGAGATGATTTTTTGTTTCTTTAAAAATTACCGCAAGGAAAACAAAAAAAATCCTAGAGAAGAGGTTCTAAAAATATAAATATTTTTGTTAAAGAGATCTATGCTGAAAAGTAAGTCGAGAGCGCCATCTACTGACGAAGGGAAAAGTGACTGGAAATTTACAAAAAGAGAACTCTGGGAAGCTAGAATAAAATCTAAAACCACAGAGCAGACTTAAAGAACTTGGAAAATACCTTGGACTATCAGAGTATTGAGTAAATGCTGGAACTGGCTCATTTAAATAATTGACTTTGTTTTGAAAGAAATGGATTTTGAGTGAAATAAATACTTGCTGGAAAAAAGGCAGCATGGAAATTTGAGAGGAAAGCCCCATTTACTAATGATTGGAAATTTGGACTCTTTTTGAACAAGATTGTGGCTTTATTGTTTATTTCACCTTTATTGCTATTATGACTGGAGTTGAAGGAACAGCTGTGAAAATGAGAGGGCTTTTTAATGAGATTACTTCATTGTTCCAAAATAATATGGATTCAATTGATGGTATAGATGAGAAAATGGAAAACATTTTGCAAAGAATAATGAACAAAGATCAAACTGCCCATGAACCGGTGGAAACAACAGAAAGTCTAGATGAAATGGATTACTCAAGCCAGCAAATTGAATACGAACAGGGAAAAAATATGGATCAGAAAAACCAGCAAATTAAACAACAGCTCGACGAAGAGGAAGACCAGATAAATGGCAAGCAAAAGGAGCGGAGAGAACAGATGGATTGGCCATATCAACAAATAAATCAAGGACTGGAGCAAAAAATAGGACTGACAAACCAGCTGATAAAGGGAGAAAGACTGAAGAAAATAAAACAGAAAGATCGACAACTGGAGAGACAGGAAGATACCCTTGATAAGGAGATTGGGACATGGGCAGACATCTGGGAGAATTGGCAGTATAAGATTGTACTGGGAGAAAGGTTTACATTGAACAAGAAAGATAGAGATGAAGATAGAGACAGAGATGAGTGTGGGAGGCGAATTAAAAAATGGATAAGAATTGAAGCACTAAAGAGGAGAAGAGATGATGGATAGAAAGAATTGCCCTTTAAATATTAAAGTAGCCTGATCGTAAGCTGAAAGAGGCAGAAATAAAAATAGATAGGGGAAATATTAGAATATAAATTCTTATAGAATGAATAAAAATAATAGAAAGATTGGAAGTTTATAGATGTTAGGCATTTTTTAAATGTATGTTTAAATAATATAATGATGATTACTTAAATTTGATCGATGTGATAGAGATTACTAACATTGTTAGCGTGAATTGGATTAATATGAATGATACCCACAACCAACTTTGCCTATACATAATAGAGAAATGTTTAGATTGAACAAGAAAGATAGAGATGAAGATAGAGATAAAGATGGGGAGTTAGGCATTTTTTGTTTACGTATGTTTAAACAGTATAATGAGGATTAATTAAATTTGATAAACATTCTTTATCCTCTTGATCACCAAATTTCCCCTCAGAAAATTTAGGGATCTTCTAAAGCAGAGGTCCCCAACCTATGGGCTGCAGCCCACTACCGGGCTGTGGCTTATTCACAAACGGGCCGTGTGAGGCCCTGGCTGGTGTGCATGCATTTGCACATGCACATAATTCCACTCACGTTAACGTTGCGGGAGCTCATGGTCCCCCACTTGTGCGAGCGTCACAGGCGCTCAGGGCCTCACTCATGCAAGCATCGTGGGAGTTTGGAGCCTAACTTGTGCGAGCGTTGCAGGCGTTCACGGCCCCACTCATGCGAGCATCTCAGTTTCTCAGAGCCCCACTTGCGGGCACTCAGTCCCACTTGTGCAAGTGTTGCCGGCGCTTGGAGTCCCACTCGCGTGAGCATCAAAAGTATTCTTGGTCCCACTCACACGAGCCAACCCGTCCCACAAAACCATCCCCTCTTTTCCCTTCCCCCCTCCAGGCTGCCAACCCAGAAAGGTTGGGGAACTCTGCTCTGAAGTATATTTGGGGAAGTAAAGAGAGCAAAATCTGGCATGCTAACACAGGTTTCCTCATAATGAATGTTGCCTTATAACTATGTTCCTGATTTCTTTGATTTGTTTAAATGTTCAAATGTCTCTTAAAATACTTTGATGTTTCCTAATTTCCATATTCAACAATATTCAACAATTTTTTAAAATAAAAAATTCACATATTTTGAACCCATCTCAGCCAGCGGTCAATGATGGTAATGAATTCTATGCAATGACATTGTTGGATGGTGATCAGTAGGAAGAAATGTTACATAGAAATCTGACTGAAATCTGCAGCATTCTTTTCACTGATGGAACTATTTCTTTCAGTAGACCCAAGAGGTGTACAACTACACTGCCATCTGCAGTTTCCTATTGCATTGGAAGTCAGTGCAGTTTATGTCACAAAAGGACAACAGCTGCCTTGGTTGGGCATGCCTGGTCAGCAGTGAAAGGAAGAAGATGGCATGGGAAGGTGTTGGTGACAGCCATCAGGGTTAGGTTGCAGAGGCACAGTGCAGGGAGGCCAAAAAGGCACAAATTGGGGAAAGATAGGCAGGTGGGAGGAATTGGAGGAGACCATAGCAGGGCAGGAGAGGTGTGAGATACTCACCTAATGATGATACAGTCATTGCCTAATGATCGCAATCAGGGTTTATGGAACTGCTGTTGCTAAGTGATTTTGTCACGTTTCGCCTAACAACAGCCTTTCTGGAAATCCAGTCCCCATTAGTGTTTTTAAGGAAGGATTGTATAATGTGTTTTGTAAGATGATGTGCATACTTCTGTAATTTTGAAGCTGCATTTATAAATCTATTTGAAAGTAGTAATTATATTCATTACCTGTGCAGATACAGAAATAGTACCTGACCAATGCTAATCACACATAAAATGGCTGTAACATTTTATTAAACAGGTTCTGAAATATTAACTCCCTACTCTCCCAAATCATATTTGCAATAGCAGCAGTCCATGGTTAGTGGGTCTAACAGTAGTTTTTGTAATTTTCAGATTTTGTTAACTGTAAAAGGGACACAAGAAGGCTAAATTATATCATCTTAAAAGTTATGTAACTGGATCTAATGTTTCGCAGTCCTGCTTCTTTGTATACACAAACTGAAACAAAAATAAACATTCTTAGTTTTTTAAAATTGTTTTATTTTGCTTTGAGTGAATAAAACAATGAAAATACTTGATTTATCTCTGCTGTGAAAACTGATTGTGTCTAAAGAAACTAGTTTAAAATACTTGAATGTCCACCAAGACAACCAAACTTTTCAAATCATTAGTAAATTCATGAAATGGTTTTGTAAAATGAGAGCAATTATCACCTAATATATGAGAATATATGGTTGTTATATATATAAGGTTGCTAATTACTGTATTCAGTTGAAAAGATTTCAGTCTCCTGCCACCCTCACAATACATCCTCCCTAAAATGGGAAGGTTATTTTTGATTCACTGAGAATAAGGTGAAAGTTGCAGGTAAGAGGCTATGTAAAACAGGCTCTTTTTAGACCTTTTACATTGGAAGGGAAGGGAACACAGTGGCAAAATGTAAGTTGTCCCAAGCGGGAGGTTAAAGAAGATGCTTTGTTGATTATGCTTTCTTCCAAATTGCTTGATATTTTTTTCTTGCAAAATACTTTGCTGCAACATCCAATAATGGTTGAAAGTGTCCCAACATCAAAGTTGCCTATTCCAACCTTACATGAAGTGATTGAACCATGAAATGGAGCATTTGATTTCTGTATTGCAATCTGTAAATCTTTCAAGTTCAAACTAGGCTGGCTGAGCAGGACATTTTGACCACATAAAGTTTTACACACCTTTATTTGATGATAATGTTACTGTATGAGAAGAAGCAATAGCTCAGATTGTCATGTATATTTTATATTAATCGACATGTTACAATTCGACATCATAATTTCATCTCTCTGTTTGGAATATCTAATTAGCTATTTAAATCAGTGGTCTGCTTTATTATAAATAAATCAGAACTAGTTTTAAAGTTAAAAAGCAAAAGTGGCATATATAACAATTAACATATCAAAATTTTTGAATTGGAATCTAAAGAGAATTTTTTCCAAAACTCTCAAGAGCAGCCCCAGAAAGCAGCATTTTCTGGAATTCAATATGGAAACACTACCACTGAAAAGCCTATCATTAGTGGCAATTTGTCTAAATGGTAGCCCAGAAATAGGGCCTCTGTGAATCTTGAATACCATTCATCAACATAAATCATAGTTTTATGATTTATCCTTCAAATAATCAGGTTATGACGTTTAAATATTTAATGGCTGAAATGAACAAATTGGACATGGAATTAAAGCAACTATCCAGGATTCAGGTATTTCCATTTGGTAACTGAACTTTCCAGGTTCCCTTCAAAATCTGTCCCATACAGAATAAATTACAGAAATTAGACTAAGTTCATGCATCTTTGAATCTAGATAGGATCACATTTGTTATATCAACCAAAGTTAATAAAAGACACACTTGGCTACCACTGCCATCTGTTATTCCACACAAAAATTCTGAAATTCATCCAGTTACAAATCTGGTTCTTGAGAAGTGGGCAACCCCATCCAATATTAGGAATTCTGCTACCAAGATTTTTTTCCATTATTATTGTTGATTACACAGCCAGATGTTCAGACTGGATTTGGCATTTGTGTCCACCTATCAAGTCTTTCCCAAGGACCTGGAATAAGCAGATTTTGTTGTTTAATAGTACAGGTAGTCCTCGAGTTAAGAATGTAATGGAGTCTGCCAATTACTTTCGTAACCTTAGGATTCGTTGGAGTGAATTACGTAAAATGAACATGAAAACTCCCTGCTTTCGCCCACACATTTGCTAATCGAAGCGCCAGATGTTAAGTGCACATGAAGTGTCTCAGGGTGGGCCTAGGGAACAGTCCACCTGCTTAAGACCACCCAAGGTCTCCCCTGACCCACTGAGATACCTCATACAATTGCTTCCCCCCCCCATCCTGCTGCACCGGGTCAGTTACCTTGTGAAGATCTAGTGATCTGTCTCCTCTCCAGCCTCTCTACAGCGCAAGATCATGAAATTGCGCTGCTTCAAAGCATCCCGTCAGCTTGCAGACATTTTGTGCCGAGAGTGAAATGTTCTGGCGCCATGATCTCGCAGGACTTCAGGCCGCGAGATCATGGCACCAAGAACATTTCACTTTTGATGCACGAAAAGCATTTGCAAGCCAGTCGGATGCTGGAAGCAAAATCGTCCCACTCTCAAAGAAATCGCGGCAGAGAGGAGACAAATCTTTGCAAGGTAAATGAATCCACTGTGGCAGGATGGGAGGGGGAAAGCAATTGTGGGGAACGGGGGGGGGGAACGGGGGAAATAGGGTGAATGTTGCAGTGCCTCTGCTGTCGTTCATAAGGGTGAACAAGTACCATGGTTCTGCAACATTCGTAATTTCAGGACTGTGTTGTAAATACTTGTGGGGGTGTTATCACATAACTTCGAATGTTCACTAAGTGAACTGTCGTACCTCGAGGATTACCTGTATTAAAGGTCCTGTTGCATGATGTAAGTTGTTCCAAGTAAAGTTACTTTTTGCAATTGATAGAGGAGGATTTTGTTAATTCTGACGGTGTTCAAGTGATGCTCCAGATGTTTTGGCATTATATCTAAGGAACCTATTACTATTGGTATTACTTTTGCTTTCTTCTGCCAGTCATTTTACTTCTCTTTGCAGGCCTTTATGTTTTGTGATTTTTCTCCCTTTTTCCCTTTCTTTTTCTTCTATTCTGCTGTTTCTAGGTATTTCAGGTAATCCCCGAGATACAATTCACTTAGCGACCGTTCAAAGTTACAACAACCCCCCGCCACCAAGTATTTACGACCCAGTTCTGAAATTATGAATGTAGCAGCACCAAGGCCTTCCAAACCATTCACCCTTACAAACAACCGCAGAAGCACTGCAACATTCATCCTGCCTATTCCCTCTCCCCCATCCCCCTGCAGGCCTGTGGAGGCATACTTACCTTTTGAAGATCTAGCGAGCTGTCTCCTCTCCAGCCTCTTGTTTCTTTGCCTGCTTTGGGAAGCCTTTGGAGGAGACTCACCGAGGCTGCCCACCACTCCAGAAGCGGCAGGCAGCCTCGGTGGTCAAAGAAGCCGAGCAGGGCGCACTCATCCTGCTCTGCTCTCGCCTGGAGCAGGCAAAGAAGCAGAGAGGCTGCAGAGGAGACAACTCATTAGATCTTCGAAAGGTAAGTGAGCCTCCACAGGCTTATCTGTGGAGACCCGGCGTGGCAGGATGCAGGGGGAGGAAGCAATTGCATGAGGTATTTGTGGGTCAGGGGAGGCCTTGGGTGGTCTGAAGCAGGTGGCCTGTTCCATCACTAAGCACCCCATGGCCTTCCCCACCCTGAGATACCTCATGTGCGCTTAATGACCAGCGCACTCAATTAGCGAATGCGTGGGCGAAAGGTGGGAGCGATCACGGTCAAGTTACGCAATTCACTCCTATGAATCCTCGGGTTACGAATATAATTGGCAGGCTCCATTATATTTGTAACTTGAGGACTACCTGAACAATGTTTATATCCAGACTTTTTGGTCTTCCTTATCAAAAGTTGTTAAGTCTGGGGTGATTTAAAGTCCCAGAGCACTTTAGCTTCTTCATTTTCTATTACTTTACTCTATTTTGTCATTTTACCAGTTCCTGCTTGCATTCCAATGTGCCATTGTTGCTACTTTTTAATGCAATTTTTTGTAATCCGTCTGTGTGACTTGCTTGCAGCAGCTAACTAGGTGGTCCACTGTTCTTCAGCTTTTTTGCAGAGATAACATATGCTATCTATGACTATCTTTTTAATTCTGGATTTATATACATTGTTGTTAAGGCTTGATCTTGGGCAGCCAGAATGAACCCCTCTACCTCTTTTTTCAGCATTCTTGCTACAAGTCCTTGCAAATGTTACCTGCTGTTATCTGCTTTGCCGGAGTTTTTTTTTAAATATAGTGGCCATGTAATGTTATGGTTGGTAAGTCAGCGAGGTGTTTAGATTGGGTTTGGCATTTTTATCCACCTTTCAAGTCTTTCTTAAGGACCTGGGATGGGTAGATGTTGTTGTTTGATGATGTTAAAGGTATCATTGCAGGATATAAGCTATTCTAAGTAAAGCTGCCTTCATTATTTTTTCCAGTAGTTTTGCAACTATTGGTCCTGGTTGCTCAGCCAACAGTCCTGAATCTTGTATCCCATTTTTCATCAGAGGTCCAGTGTAGTCCTTGTTGATCTAAGTCTGGATATAATATCCTTGTTGACCTGGACCATGACCAATCTGGTATGTGTTTCTGTAAATTACCCCTCACCATATTGTTTATGGGAGAGGCAATCTTCATCTGGCTTCTCTCATGAAACCTGTCTATTATAGTTGAACCTCTGACATAGCTCTCATTCTGCTCAGAGCGCACAAGCCCCACAACCTATCACTAGACACTATCAAGGTAGTGTCTCCTTCTTCTCCTTCTCCTTCTGATTATGATTATATTTATTATAACTGCCCATTTCAAAAGACTTTGGACAGCTTACATCATATAACAATGGTAACAGCAAAACTTAACATCTTGGATAAAAAAAACAGTTATAATAACAAACATGGGCTCCATAAACAGACTAAGCCTAGGCCTTGGAATAACAGATCCCTTCCAGAACCTAAGATAGTGGATGCAATACATGCTAGTAATATTTCAATGTTGCCTGGATTTGTCAGCCTCACTAAGTAATTCTCCTAAGAAGCACTTCTGTGGGCTAAGCTACCATGCATCCAACCATTACTCTGGTTGCGGCTCTTCTCCCTGTCTCCCAAAATAATTCCCATCTCCCATTATAGGATTAAACTTCAGTATATTTCTCCTGCTCCATCCAAAAGCTGCCTACAACTTATGACCACAATTAGGATTGGAATTTACATTATAAGTCATTGTGATTGTAAGTCGAGTCAGACCCGATTTTATGACCATTTTTACAATGGTCCTTAAGCAAATGCCATAGTTATAAGTGCGAACTCATTCTTCTGAATGGGTGTATTTTTCTAGGAATCGGCAGAAAAGGTTGCAAATCATGATCATGTGACCACAGGACATTGCAACCAGTCATAAATGTGAGTCACTTGCCAAGTACCCAAATTGTGATCATGTGATCAGACTTCTATCAGCAGCATCGTAACTTCAAGCAGCCACTAAATGAATAGCTGTAAGTTGAGGACTACTTGTATATGCTATATGCTTCAGTGCAAGGGTTGCACTGAAATTAGCAGGTGTCCTCCAAACCCAGTGAGAAACCTTGAAGGATACTGGATCAATTACAGTATATTGAAAGCTTCTGAGAACGGAATCAGTTCACAAGC
>QLTV01002279.1:3422237-3468135 GCA_003457575.1 Thermophis baileyi
CACACCTAGAGTACTCCACCCAGTTTTGGTCAACACACTACAAAATAGACGTTGAGCCTCTAGAGAAAGTGCAGAGGAGAGCCACCAGGATGATTAGGGGACTGGAAACTATAACATACAAAGAGCGGTTGCAAGAACTGGGCATGGCCAGTCTAGCGAAGAGAAGGACCAGGGGAGACATGATAGCAGTGTTCCAATACTTGAGGGGCTACCACAGAGAGGAGGGGGTCAGGCTGTTTTCCAAGACACCAAGGCATAATGGATGGAAACTGACCAAGGGGAGATTCAACCTGGAATAAGGAGAAACTTTCTGACAGTGAGAGTGATCAACCAGTGGAACAACTTGCCTACGGAGGTTGTGAGAGCTCCAACACTTGAGACTTTCAAGAGGAGATTGGACTGCCATTTGTCTGAAATGGTATAGGGACTCCTGCTTGAGCGGGGGGTTGGACTAGATGACCTACAAGGTCCCTTCCAACTCTATTAATCTGTATCTGTATTGCTACTATTCCATAGTGAAGTGATAGATGTTTCTTGTTGGGTAAAACAACAGTTTCTTTGATATCTTTCTTGAAATTTACTTTTTTATAACTTATTTGCTTTTAGCAATTTATAAATCATTTTAATCTTTTATATAATATCAATCATTGGTTTCTGTTTTGCATTGATTTTAGTAGTTGAATCATTTGTCTATCCATCCATTTCCATAAAACAAATATAAGAGAAGTACCGTATTTTTCGGAGTATAAGACACACTCCCCCCCCCAAAAAAAGTGGGTGGAAAAGTCTGTGTGTCTTATACAGCGAATATTGTGGCAGGAGGGAGGGGAGTTGGTGCGGCGCTGATCAGCTGTTCTAGAATGGGCCGCGGTGATGGCGAACGGGCTGCGGCGAACCGCCCAGATGAATACCGGATGGATGCTGGGAGGCAGAGGCAGATTTTTTTTTTCTTGTTTTCCTCCCCAAAAGCTAGGTGCATCTTATAGTCCGGAGTGTCTTGTAGTCTGAAAAATACGGTACATCATAAAGCAAAAAAACAAACAAACCCCACAATAAAAGAGGCCAGTAAAAAAAAAAGATGGTGAGTGACATTCTTTAACTGACTAGAATGCTCTCTGAAGTTTTCCTTTCTATTTAATGCCAAAGAAATAAATAATCCTCTCAGAAATGCTTTACTGGATTTCCATACTGTGAATAAAGAAACAACAACAGCTGAGTTTGTTTGGAAGATGCTCTTTAATTCAGGTTGACACTTCAATTTGATAGCTTCTTGTAATAATAATAATAGGCTATTCAATTCTACTTTTTCAAGCTAGTGATTCTTTGGTGCAATATTACTTTTTGAATTAAGTGTTGCAACTTCTTCACATTTAAGTAATAGCAAATTAAACATCAAGTGCATATCTATCCTCAAATTAATGTTAAGAGAAGGGGAACAATATGTATATTTTTTCTCTAAAGAGTATTTATGTCTTTAAACATCTCAGGAAGAAAGTAATGACATATAATCTATGATATTTTTGGCAATTTGCAGAACTCTTTGATATGAACCAAATTTATCGACATTTACGTAAAGAATCCTGTCAATATTTCCAGGAATCAAAAATTATCTTGCAATTTCAAGAAGAAATTGAAAAAAATCACAAGTTATTCTCTAGTTATCTTTTAAAGCATAAATTGAAGCAATTGTAATTTTCCATTGTTCAGTTTGAAACCTTAGTAATAAAAATATTTCTGTTTCATCTGGAATTTTGCGCTTCATGATAAGTTCCTAATATATATTAATACTCTGTTATTCCCACCACATGATTTTGACCTAATGTTTACATTTTAACACATTAATACGATTTTTTAAAAATTGTATTTTATAAATACCTACTGTCTGCATTCTCATTTTTTTTCCTCTCCTCTTTTGAATGTGCTATTCAGTCTCTTAATCTTTGTTTATTTTTTTTTAATTTAATCCATGAAGTCAATGATTAATTTCTTGGAGACATGTTGCCATTATAAAGACTGTTCTATTTCCTTGAATTCATAACTTTTACTCTGAAATGTCTCACCATTCTAGATAGAATAGAATGCAAAATTATCTACTACAATTTTTTATAAAGATTTCAAAGACTAAAACATTAAAACTTTCAAAGGCAGTATTCTTCAGATATTTAGTGGAGGACGTGGTAGTGAGATAGAGTTAAATTTCAGGGTATGAATTTTTCATTCTTTCCAAAAGATACAAAAACAGACTACCATTTTAATGGCCGATTTTAAAATGCTATTGTCAGAATACTTTTGTCTTTCCCACATGTTTTATTATTGTGCACTGGTTTTCTTAAGGTTACAAACATATACTTTGGATACAGTTTTAATCACCTCTGAAATAAATCTATTGCAAGATAATTTTGAGGCTACAAATACTCCAGACATTATGTGTACCTTTAAAAAAAAAGTCTTGGGGTGTGTCAGTGCCTTTATGCTATACTAGTGTGCTAAGAGACTGAATAGGAAAAATGGGGGAGGAGACACTATACTCAGCTGCCATGCTGTTATCAGAGGGATTGTTTCTGGACAGAGGTTCAGCATTCATTGGTTGTCTGAAGAAAGCCATTTCATATGAGGATTGGATAAGAAGCTGCGTCAATTTGCTGCCCGTCTCCAAGGCACTGGTGATGCTGCCTTCACAAGCTGACTAACGTCACAGCTCCATCACCCAGCGGGGTGTGGGCTTGCTTGTCGCCCCCCCGTCCTGTTCTCTGTTTAATTCTGTATTTGCTTCCTGCTGCATTTCTTCATCTGTCTTCTGCCAAATGCTAACAGCATGATATTTTGCAATCATTTAGGTGAATACAAGAAGGACGAACTCTTGGAAGCTGCTAGGTAAGTGCTGTTCAGAATACAAATGTATTGTTTTTGAAGAGAGGTGGTAGAAATCAGGGTGAAAATGGGTTTTTATGATCTGTCATGTCATTATCTTTTTATAAAATTGGGCAGATAAGCAGTCCTTGTTAACATGAGTCGTTTGGATTTAACTACTTGCAAAAAGCTAAATAGTTGCTTGTAATTCTACAGTATAGTTACAGTTGAATTTAGACAGGATGCATTTCAAATTCTGTTATGTTTAAAAAGCGATTTTTAATGAGAAATTATGTGAGGATATTTTTTTTATTCTCTACCTTATGAATTAAAGGCACATCCTTCATTTACATATATGTTATAGAAAAGCTCGAGTGAGAGGCTGGAAGCTATTTATAGTGGCTTGAGGAATATTGCAACAATTTGGGAAATATTTATTATATTTAAAATACGGTAAATTATTCTATTATATATGTTTATATAGGCATATTTTAAAGGAAATAATTGAAGCAAATTTTTCTAAGTCAAAATGCACACAAGGTGGATTGTGAACATGATGTTAATGTGAAACTCCATTTCATATATTCTATAAGGGACTTCCTCTCCCTTCCATTTCTTCTTTGCAGGAGTGGCAATGAAGAAAAACTAATGGCTTTGTTGACACCTCTAAATGTGAATTGTCATGCAAGTGATGGGCGAAAAGTAAGTCTCTGTAAATATAAATTTGTTGTAATTTTTTTGGCAGCTGGTCAGCATATCTTAACAATTTAAAAATTTGATAACCAACCAGTTTTGTGGATTGTAATTTGGGTCTCATCACATAAGATTGAATGATGTGTACAATATTGACAGCTTGACAGAGATAGTGGAACATACAGTTGACTGCATTTTAAATGACAGCCTGGCATTGTGCTTTAGAATGTTTGTTAATAAATATAAATTGTGAGTTTGTTAATAACTGTAAATGAACAGTTTTCTCTGTGTGAGTGTTCTGGCTGTGAAAAATAGGGTTTCAGTACTCTAGCTTGTTATAGCCAATTTCAGATCAATTTCATTAATCTTGTTGGATATTCATTCCAAATTTTTATAGTCTTACTTAATTGTCTAACTGCAGCTTTACATAACGGGGAATTAAAATATATTAAATCAGTATGAAGTAAGAAAAGGAAGAACTTATAAATTCAGAACGTAATTGGATGTTTCATTAATTTATGTATTATTATAATCTGAGGTAATAGATTCTAGTCTCATAGTTTACCTGGGTTCACACAGCATGGTTATTTTGTCTGTTAGTGCTTCTTAGGATTCATCAATTCTTAATAACTGTCTGAAATGGGTAATCAGGTACTTCAGCTTCTGTGACTGAAATCTCCTCAGGTAATTTTTTTGGGGGGGGAACATGAGAGATATAATTTGGGACAGATTGTGGCTCGTACGCTGCCAGCAGACTCTTTGGGGTTTAAATTGTTCAAAGAATTTGATTAGTAATTCAGTGCAGTGAAGATTTAAAAGAATATTTTGGATGCAATTCACAACCTAAACACATTTTTCCATAATTCAATATTTATAGCTCTTACCTTATACTCATATATGTTAAGTATGATTGGTTTAATTATGGATATATATATGTACATATATATATATATATCCTGTTAAATGAAGCAGAATTAAGTAATTGACACTTAGCCAGTTTTAAACTTTGTATTTCTTCTTCGTGTAAAATAACTGACTGGTTGTCTTAGTTTTATTTTTGCATTAGAAAACCATCAGTTGATTGATGCTCAAATCATGAGTTTTGAAACTGTGTGGTTCAACTGGGCATTTCAGTTTTGCCACCAGGCAAAGCTGGGCTCTGTTACACCATATTTTTGCTCTGCCTTGACAAACCAATTGTCCATTTTGTTACCTGGCACGTCATTTTTTTGTTGTTGTCACAGTGATTGCCCCTGTAAAAGGTGGCCCCCACACTTCTTAGTCTCTCAAGCCTGCCACTGCCCATTTTGCTCACCTACTCTGTCTACCACCACCGTCTTTTATTCTTCCTCCAGCAGAGTAGCAGCTAAGGGCCCAGAGTTTTGACAGCAGTCAGAGCTGCAGAAATAGAAAGGAGGTGAGCAAGAGTTCAGCTTTTTCATACTTGATTATACAGTGTCAGTTGCTTACAAGACCAGTTGCTATTGTAGATTGCTGATATCTGGAGGCGCTGGGCTTTTGCTTATATTAATAATTGCTAAATGAGATCCAGAGCGGGACTTAATCAAGGACAGTATTAATTGTTCAGGAATCAATAACACAGTTGAATGTTCTGAAATGCACAGTATTTAAATGAGGGAAGGGGGTCGCGGCATTAGGAAGGTTGAGAACCACCGTGTTAGATTGTTTAAAAAGTGAAGCTGTAGCAGAATATAAATAGATCTAAAATTTCTGCCGGAGAACAGAAATAGCTTAAAAATTAATTAATGGATTTAATCGATTAATTAAAAAATTCAATTAATGGGTTAAACAGTTATTGTTAAGAATTTTTAACAATGTATAAATAAGTACATCACTGGACCAGTAAGGTGAGTTGCCATATCCCATGATGGCAGTTCTAATGATCTGATACGTTAGCTAATGATTAGTAATTTGACTTTGTAAATTATTATTATGAGGGCAACAATTGGATTTTATTTCTTACATTACTAAAATTAAAGCTGAATCGGGTCTTTCTGTTGCTTAAAACCATATTGTCCATGCAGATTTTGGATTTGCTCATTTGATTCCATTTGCATAATGTTTGACCTATGTTTTGTCAAGGAGAACTCTTCTGCTATATACATGAGCTTCCATTTGTAATGGACGCTCATACATAGTCTACTCATTTTATTGTAAGAGTGATGTTGCATATATTGAAGAAATATACATTTAAGGGAATTGGTATAAACACAATTGCTGCAGTGATGTCCGGAGTATATGAAAATGTTGTGTGGCTTTGTAGTTTGTTGGCTGAAGGAAATAGAATGCAATCCACCATTTTTAGTAAAAGACTGCCTGTTTGTAAGTGTGGGTTGTCCATAAGTTCCATAAGTTGGACTTTCTTAACTTGAGGACTACCTGTAATCATTGGGGTCCAACATCAAATATCTCTCAGATTTTCTAATAGAACATGCGAAAAGCAAAGTTCTTTTTAGTTTCAGATTAAAGGTAGGGTACCTTTTAAAAGGCTATACTGGAAATGTGGCTGCTAATAATAAAATAATAAATGTAGAGAATGATTCAGTTCAACAAAACATGTGATACACAAGGTGTTAACTTTTGGGCACCACAATAAAGAAAAAATAAAATAAACTTTCAAATTGTTACCAAACTAAATAAATTAAAATACTGCATTGAAATAAATTTCCCACCCAGTAAAGGCAGGCTTGCTTGCTTGCTTGCTTGCTTGCTTGCTTGCTTGCTTCCTCCCTCCCTCCCTCCCTTACATTTTGGGGGCAAGATTTCAGAAGTCATCTGCCATTGCCTGCTTCCTAAGGCTGAGAGATGGGAACTGGCCCAAGGTCACCCAGCTGGCTTTGTGCCTAAAACGAAACTTGAACTCACAGTCTCCTAGTTTCTAGCCTGGTATTTTAAGCACTATGGAATCAGTTAATATTTTTAAAACAATTTCACTCCATTCAAGTTTTTGAGGGTTTTTTTAGTTCTTACCCAAGGATGTCTTATCTTCACTGATAAACCAATTAATCATTCCAAATTTTATTGCTATCGTTCATCTATATTATAAAAGATTATAACTCAAGAGTTATGCTAATTTACTTTTTATTTATTTCAAAGCAATTGAATCCTACAAGACAAATCATCAGGATTTGTTACACATATGAGAGATTTTTCTTAGATTTCTGGCTTGATTTTCACACCTTGTCACTTAAATGACAATCATATATAAATGTTTTCTCTCCCTCTCCCCTACAGAGTAAATCTGTATGTATAGAAGCCTGGTATATCAAGTGGCAACAAGCCTAGAGGCCTTCTTCTTGATACCTAGAATTCTGTGCCAGAAGCATTGATTCTATGAGTTATATTGGTGTGTTAAATTATGCATAGTCTTATATGTAGTCTCAAGTGATATAATTAAACATGGGTTTGTTATTTAAAGCTTTTTCAGCCACTAAACTAGATCCCCCCATACTACTTCCAAGATGTCTTCCAATCCTTAAAGTGTTTATGGTGCAAGATGGAGTTTACAGAAAGTAAATAATGCAATATCTCTGCATTATTTTGTCTACTTGCTTTACCTTTCTGAAAAGGATTTTTCTCACATTACTGCACAGTGCTAGAAATTAGAAAATAAAAGCAGCTTGAAGCACAAATGAATGTTCTTTTCATGCTGAATATACTTAATAATAATGTAAGCGCCTTACTATAAAGGAAAGACCATAGGGGACTGGGGCCACCCCAATTTAGCACCAAAACCTCTCCTTACTTTCTGCAGATGAGCAGTGGATATCAGTTCAAAAATTCTTCATTGTTTTTCTTTAACTATTTATTACTTGGGAAGGGGAAACTATTTCATCTTTCCTCCATTACCTGATAGTAATTAATTCAATTTCAAAATATCACTATCATGTGAAGTACTAACTATTGTGATTTTATTTGAATGGCCTTCCCCTTTCTGCATGTAATATAAATACAATTTATTTTAATTTTAATATTTTCTGCATACCATAAGGATGCTTATGAAATATGGGGGGAAATATATAATACTCTATTGAACTTCATAACTTCCCTTTCTCCTCCAATGAAGATATACTATTGTTATTTGTGTTGCATAAACTTATGCGCTTGGAAAACTAGAATAAAATTACACATGGACATAAGGACATACTGTATGTACAAAATACATATACCGGTATTTTGAAAAAAAAATGTAAGGCAATGGACCTGATTCTTCTGACATGCAAATAATCCTCCCCCCCACTCCCCAATCCCAGCTCAGGGCTGTGGTTTTTAGTATAGTTTTTGTCTTTCAGTCTGTGATGACTCAGTGAATTTCAGGATTGGAAGAGTAACAGAATAACACAGTTGGAATGGACCTTGGAGGTCTTCTAGTCCAACCCCCTAATCAAGCAGGAGACCCTATACCAGTGATGGTGAACCTTTTTTTGCTCAGGTGCCAAAAGGGCGCGCACGTGTGCGATAGCGCGTGCGTGCCCACACCCATAATGCAATGCCCTCCCCCGTGCATGCGCGCACAACCCCCCACTCTGCCCCGCCACGCATGCATGCAGGCCTCACTGAAGCCTCCGGACTTCCAGTAGGCCCATTGGGCCGTTTTTCGCCATCCACAGGCCCCGGAGGAGCCTCCTGAGTCTGTGGACAGTAGGCCCATTGGGCCGTTTTTCGCCATCCACAGGCTCCGGAGGCTTTCCTGAAGCCTGGGGAGGGTGAAAACGGCCTCCCCCCGCCCTCCGGAAGGCCGAAAATCAACTGGCCAGCATGCACATGCGTGCTGGAGCTGACATAGGGCAACACCTCGCATGCCTTCAGATATGGCTCCGCGTGCCACAGGTTCGCCATCACGGCCCTATACCATTTCAGACAAATACTAGTAATAATACACTTTACTGATTAGTTTATCATATCAAAGCATGAATATCACCCACATTAAAATATAATAAATGAGATAAGGTATGATACAGTGAAATGGGATAAAATAGCCTAGGGTGAAATAAAATAGACTAATATATGGTAGATGAAATAGGATAAAGATAAAAGAATACAGGTAATCTTTGATTTACAACTGTAATTGACCCTGGGATTACGGTCGTATGTCATGGTGATTGTTAAGTAGGTCACTCATTATATGACCATGCCCAATTGTCAATGTTTCTTGTAATGGCCATTAAGCAAACGCTGCTTAAGCAAATCTGATGATGCAGAACAACGCAATTGTCTATTGTGGAATATCCAGATCTGAATCTAGCCTGTTTGTCCACTAATATATTCTTTGCCCAATCCTCTATTTTCTTCAAGAGATACCTTGCGTACATCTTAGCTGTTATAATCTATAAGGCTTATGGATGTGTAATTTTGGGAGTCTTCCTTGTCTCCTTTTTTGTATATGGGAAATATGGTGGATAGTATCCAGCCTCCTGGAAAATAAGACCAGTGTTGTCCATATATGTAAACAACCTGCCAGCAGGGGAGTCCACCAGTCAATATGAGTCCGAAAGAGTTCTGGGGGTAGCAAATCTTCACTAGGTGTCTTATTGGGCTTCAGTAATAAATGTGTTTAATTTCTGTCACTCACACTGGTGGCTAAGGAGGAAGATTATAAGAGATCAAAAACTTAGTAATCATGTTTTCTGGATGATCCTTGTTTGGATTGGTAAATAAGTTAGTATAAAAATCCTGCTAAACTATTGCTGAGATAGGGATATTAAGTAGCTTTACACCCCTTCAGCATGCCAGACATGATGTTCCAAAATACGACTGAGTTGAACCCTCTTGCTGACTTTCTAACTCAGACCACACTGTAGTTGTGTAGTGAGTCTTCTTGGTGGCTATTAGTTTCTTGTAGTTGTGTCTCGGCTTTAACATCTTGGCATGATTGCTTGGTGTAAGGTTTCTTTGAACCAAACACATAGCTGCTTTTAGAGTCTTTCTTGCCCAAGAGCAATCAAGGACCAACCATTTAGATCTTGTGGGCTGTCAGTTCCTAGCAGGCAATTTTTCTATTATGTTTTTTTAAAACATGAAACATACATTGGCATACCCAGTAAAAATTGCATTTGGATCTTGAATAGTTGTAACACTATTTTCACCCAAGGCTGGGCCCTCTTAGAGTTCATAAAGCAGGCAGTTGCCTTTGACCCTCCTCGTTTGTCTCATTTCAGGTGGGCAAGTAGCCTCTTATTGGGTGATACAGGTAGTCTTATATCAGAACTGCCATAAAAGGTACTGCAGTTAATTGATGGTTGCTGCCCTCCCTCACATAAACTTGAATGTCTAAGAATAAGTTGGTTTTGTCTGTTCAAACACAATGTAATCCTAGCATTTCCAGTATGGAAAGTAAAAACATATATAAAGCAACTGCCTCCCAGGATATGAAGATCACTTATGTAAGTCAAGAAGATCAGTTTAGAACTCACCATATTCTCTGGAATGCCAGGGTAGGCCATCTGATAAATTAGTCCTCAAGTATGATGCCCAAATGGGCATTATCAAGCAAACTAATGCCCACCCTAGCGTTAAAGTCTCCCAATAGGATGACATTGGCTTTGGGTGTTTTATATTTAGTTCTATGACTGTCTTTTCTAATTGTACCCAGATGTCAAGGGAGAAGTAAGAAAGACTGAAAATAAGAACCTGGGATTCACCAATCCTGATCTGTGACTAGTTATAATCACATGCTGGTTAAAAGTCATAATTCAGATATTGTAACTGATGAGAATGCAAAGAGAAATTGAATATATAAAACACTTTTTGCATATAAATTGTAAAACTTAATTTTTAAGGGAAGCAAAAGAGGGGGCCCATTCCAAACATTGTCAGTGGATCATGTTATTCTTAACTGGAAAATGTTTTGCTGCTGGAGATTCAAGAATCCTGTAAAATAGTCCTTATTTTAGTCATCCAAGAGATAAGATGATGTAATGATCCTAGTTGTGATTCAAATTTCCAATCAACCATGTAATATTCTGAATGATCTTGAGCCAGTTACTATACAGTATCTCAGCCCTGCCTTAGAAGATTCCTTGATTAAATGGTTGGAGGAAATCTGGAAGAAAAACAAGATATAAATGTTATACACAGAGGGCCTTTTAGTTCAGGCAGGAAAAATGGACTTCTTGTTTTCATTCATTCATTCATTGTGGTATTTCAAGTCTTATCTGCAAAGTAGAAAACTTGCTAATTTATACCAGTTATTTTTAAAATAACAATTTGTATAACTTGTTACTGGCAACTTCCCAGTAAAATACTAATTAAAGTTTCTCTTTTGTTAAGCCGATCCTGTTTCAATTGTGATTCCTTAATTTTGTGTTCATTATTGTTTGAGTCCCAATTACTAATCTGTGAATAGAGGGGGAGGCTGTTTTTTTGCTTATTCTCCGTACATCTCCACAAAAGCTACTTGGAGATTTGGAGAAATATGTTTGAGATGGTATTAAAGGCTACAGTGGGTAATGGAAACAAGTAAAAATATTTGTTCTTTCAGCCGAAGCTTCAGCTGGGTCTTGATCATGAATAGATTTTTTTTTTTTTCAAAGTTGGAGAAAAGTTGTTCAGTAGGCCCTTTTATCAGGCAGTTATCTTGTTATGCAATTTTTCTGAAGAAAGAGGTTTTCTTTTTTACCATTGATATTAATAGCATAATATACTCAATCTAGTGTTCTTGAGATGTTTTAGAGACTGCAATCTGATAATTCAGTTATGTTGTTTTATGTTGGTAAAATTGAATTTGCACGCATCATACCCTTAACTAAAGTACAGTCCACAGTCTATAGAGTATAGTCATTCTCTAGCAGTTGAATTCCAATTCAAATGGCCAGCCAGTTCAGTCCACAAATATATTTACTGCTCCTACATTTTTCCTGTTTTTTATTTTCTAGATGAATGTCTCCTGAGTATACTTATGGGATCAGTTTACTCAGAGGAATTGCTCTCTCTAATGTACCTATTGTTTCTCAGTGGCCCTGTCAGAAATCTATTTTAATCTGTCAGTAATCTTGGTATTCAAACTGAGTTGCTGTAACAGATGGTTATTCTGTTAGATTTATATTCTGTCTTTCCTCCATTGGGAAGGGTAAGTTGGGCTGAATGACTGTCCCAAAGTCACCCAGTGAGAGCGCTTTTTATTTAGGGTAGATTTGAGCCTATTGCAATCCATATTGCCTCTACCACACTGGATATTGTAAATCAGGGGTGTCAAACTCGCGGCCCGCAGGCCAAATGCATCATGCGCTGGCCACGCCCACCCCCATTTTAGCGAAGGGGAGAAGTTGCGATACATCACATGACAATGTGTCATCGCGAGTTTGACACCCCTGTTGTAAATTATTTGCATGGATTACTTGATCACACCTATTGAGGGTCATGTATTTTTCATTTCTTGTCATTTGCCCTAATATCCTACTTTCATCTGCTTCAGATTGAAAAGTTACATTCTGTTATTTTTTAAATTATTTTTCTACATAGTTAGGTTTCTTTATCATGGTATATAGAGTTGGAAGGAACAGTCTAGTTCATAGATGGTGTTGAATCTCATCCTCTGTGCAGAAATTTAAATCAGGCTCATCCAGTCTCTACTTGAACACTTCCAGTAAAAGATTCAGATTGTCCTTTCTGAGTAGTTGATTGGAGTATCAGCCTTCTTTTACTATTTTTTTTCCCTAACAGTCAAGTGTTCCTCTAAAATGATTGATTTCTTTCAGGTCCCACATCTTGGGACAGTAGAGAACAGGTTTTGGTTTTCTTCTATATAGCATCCCTTCAGGTATTTGAAGAATGGAGGGAGGCAAAAGTTGCATGCCACCTTACAACTTTAAGATTTTTATTTGTTACAAGGACTAAAAGGCGTATATATGTGGCACATCAATTCACAAAAGTGGAGGGGTGAGTTAACCTAGAGCAAAAACCTATTATTAGGAAAGATGTGTGCTACAATAAAGCATTTTGTAGTTACCTTTTATGCTATGGTGTTTCTAGTCCTTGGAAAACAAAGAATTTCCACATTTTCCTTCATTAAATGTAATTCTTTTATTTTCTCTGACCCGTCAAAATTGTTTTATTTTGCTTTATTTTCTGGGGTTTGGCTCCAGATGAGATGTGTGCCCTTTCTACTTCTTTATGAAAGTCAGTAAACATGTTAGAGAGTACTGGGCTGAGGACTGAGTCATGACACACTATACTCAGTAATTCATCAATATGTTACTGTTGATGAGCAATCTTTGAGCTCACTTTTCAGATATATTCAATTAAATGTCATATTCTCAGCTCATGTTTTATTAGTCTGTTAATAAGGTTATGGGGTATGTAAAATTGTACACCCAACTCAGTACAGACAACGTGCGTGTGTGCACATGCACACGCACACAGAGTACAATATTAGCACAGATTTGTTCTGGACAATTCCACACTGAATACAAACTTTTCAGGATGAGGTAAGACTTTATTATGGTCATAGCTCAAAAAAGAAAAGATTGCTATAGTAAAACACTGCCGTTTCAGCCCTCACAGAAGGGCAGAATTTGCACACACAGTATAATAAAACTTGACAATATTTAAGGACATAGAATTGTCTTTGTTTATCTGATGGGTAATGTGAATAAAATAAATTAGACTTCTCTGGAAATTTAGAGAGTAGAGTCAAGATCAGTTGTAAACAGGGGTCCCTATAGAAATGGCAATATAACCAGCAGTGCATGTCTTGTCATATATGCAGTTTCCTAGACCATCCTTATCATATTTTTGAAGAAAGGCACACCTGTTCTCCAGGAATTTTCAAAGATAATTATATAAAAATTCAGCCAGATCATCAACACATTCTATTAGTGCCTTAAGATGCATGAAAGATGTCCATGAAACTTTGAACTCAATCAGTATAAATGGTATTCCCTGACCCTATTTCTGTCAACTTAATCTCTCCCTTTGGTGTGCACAATTGTTTGGTAGAATACCTATCTTATTTTTGAAGACTGAGCAAAAATGGATCAATTCTCCCTTTCTTTGTTACCTTTTAAGCTTGTGCCATCTTCACTGAACATATGGCATCCTTTTTTACTGTTTTATTTTGAACATAATTAAAGAAGCCCCTTTTGTATCCTTTGTCAACCTTAGCTCATTCTTAAATATCAGTTTTTCTGAAACCATTTCTGCAGTTCTAACTAACCTGCTGTCTTGATTTCTTCTCTTTATAAATTCTGTATGTATCTTTTTAAATTTGTTTTATTTATAGTACCAGACATATCAGTGTATCTTTTTTTTTCCTCCAAATTTTTCATAGCAGCCACATTGGCTTTTTCAGTATTCTATTTTTCTCTTCTGGGAATTATTTGTTATTCTGCTTCTAGTACCTCCTTTTATAGGAACTCCAGTCCATCTTGTGCTTCTTTTCCCATTAACTTTTTCTTGGGCAGAATGTTCCTTAGTATTACTCTATATTTACTTAATTCTGCTTTTCTAAAGCTAAAGATAGGATTTTGCTTATATCCATGTCTAATTTAAAGTCAAGAACTCAGGCATTACAGTCAGTTTTCCCAACATTTCTGATCTTTCCAATTCATTGATCTACCACCTTCCATTATAGTCAATGATAACTGTTTTGAGCTTTCTACCACCCTCTGGAGGATAAAGTTATCAGCAAGAGAGGTCAGGAAGAATGATGGAAGTGCTTTGTTTAAATTGTCTTACAGGCCTCAGTTACTTCACTACTGCTCTTCTGAGCTCCAGGCTCTTGTTTGTGTTGATTAGAGGAAACAGTAACATCTGGAGTTGTTTTAAGATGGGCAGCTATATTGAAGGCTGGAATGATGGGAAGGGAAGGAAAGAAGAAAGAAGAGAAGGGAAAGGGAAGGAAAGGGAGAAAGAAGGAAAGTTTTCCTCTTCCTTGCCTATTCTAAAATGGTTAGCACTACATGTTAATGTTGCCTTGAATTAGTTATTTATCCAGATAATTACGTTCGATCAGAAAGCAGAAAGTGTTGAATGGTGTTTATGAAATTAATTTTATTACTTTTCTATGGTGTGTGAAGCAGATTTCTAGTTCTAATTAGGGACATTATATTACAAACATCTGTGATCTTGTTTACTTTAGAGGCTTTTTAAAAAGAAAAAGAAAAATCCCATCCCTGCTACTCGATAAAATTCTCGATTAAAGGGTTTTGTAGCTCTTCTCCTAATCCTAATTATGTCTGCAAAAGATAAGGCCCAATTGAGATCCCAAAGTCCAGAAACCTGTGATATAGAATTCCTTTTCTGAAATTATAATTTATTAATTTGTGCTTAAATATTTAATACTATAATTGAAAGATTTGTCAGTTCATTTACTCAGTTAACATATAGCCTTACATTTTAGGGAACTGAATATAAGCTGAAATTGATCATTGTTGCTTTCAGTGTTGTGTCATGGGCTTGCTAAATCTTTATAGATTCCACATTTACTATGTGCCACATTTACTATGAGAATGATTAATAATCAAGTCATAGTATAGCTTTTTTTCCAAGAGGCAAAATCCTTAAAGACGAGACCCCCCTCAAAAACATTAAAGCATTAAAATGGAAGAAATACTGAAAATTGCAACTTCTTGTTAAAGATTCTTGAAGTCAAGTTTCTGTGGCATTGCTTGGCATGGCAGCTCTATAATTTTGTACAGGCTGAAAGGAAGAACTCACATGGAATACCCAGTGTTATCGTGATCCCGGTGCCTTGAGTTTTTATACAGTATGTTGGTTATGGAAGCTATTTTAGTCTTGGTGCCAGAAGCACAATACTGTACTTGCCGAATAGGCAAAAGGCGTCCTCAGAGGATAATAGCTGAGTAGGACGTATTGTGTCTTGAATTGCAGAGAAGAGAGAAGTTTATATTAGCCACAATACCATAAACCAGGCACAGAAGACTGACTTGATTGCCCTGTAATTGAGTTTGTTTAGGGATCTTCTCCCTAGTCTTTCTGTAGGATAATCCAGAGAAATAAAGTCTGGTATTCTGGAGACACCTGGTAAAAGCAAGACAGAGAAACCTCAAGAAAAATATTGGCTACCATAAAATAGCAGACAGGATAAATTCAGGGGTGAAATTCAGCAGGTTCTGACAGGTTCTGGAGAACCGGTAGTGGAAATTTTGAGTAGTTCGGAGAACTGGTAGCGGAAATTTTGACTAGTTCGGAGAACTGGCAAATACCACCTCTGGCTGGCCCCAGAGTGGGGTGGGAATGGAGATTTTGCAATATCCTTCCCCCAGGAGTGGGGAGGGAATGGGGATTTTGCAGTATCCTTCCCCTGCCACGCCCACCAAGCCACACCCACAGAACCGGTAGGGAAAAATTTTGAATTTCACTCCTGGATAAATTGTATGTATAAAATATATTTTAAACCTGTTTTTCCATATTTAAACTTCATTTAGTTGATCTAGAGATTGTAAAAGCCATTTTTTTTATTTTTAAAAGGATTTAAACTAAGTTCATGTTATTCAGTACTAAGTGCTTAGAATTTTATTCTTCAGATTTTTTTATTTATTGTTTTGAAAACAGTGACAGAAAAACAGAAAATAATGAAACCCCAAAATAAAAATACATGGACAAAGAAAAAAACATACATAGATATTTTTTTTTAAAGGGAAAAAAAGTAAAAAATACAAAGAAAAAAGAAAATTATATTACATATTTCTAGCCTTCGGTAACTCCACCCACCCTATTTTGTCCATTTCAAAAATATTTTGCTATACAGGATGAAAACTGAAATTTGAGTTAAGTACTTTGATAATACATACTCAGCTGGCATTGTTACTTGTAATTATTGTATGTCAATATAAAGATTTGGTTTAGCTTGGAATATGCTTATGTTCTTTAATTACTGTTTCTTATTACAGTCTACCCCATTACATTTGGCTGCAGGATATAACAGAGTTCGTATAGTCCAGCTTTTACTTCAGCATGGTGCTGATGTCCATGCAAAAGATAAAGGGTATGTAAAATTGTATAATTTGGTTTTGATAGTGCTACCCTGTTTCCCCCAAAATAAGACATCCCCTGATAATAAGCCCAATCGGGCTTTTGAGTGCATGGCAATAAGGCCAAGCGCTTATTTCAGGGTTCAAAAAAAATATAAGACAGGGTCTTATTTTCGGGGAAACACAGTAATATGATGGAAAAGGAGTATGGGTGAAAGCACCTTTTCAGAATGACATTCACAGATTCATAGGTACTATTTTGAGGCCAGGTAAAACTCTTCCCTCCCCCCTAAATCATTTAAATCTGGTTGCTTTTGTTTAAATTTTATGTATATTTGTAATTTCTGTTTCCTTCATTATTCTCTGATATTTTTTTTATTTCGATCTTAGCATATTTTATTGCAATGTATATTTGCATGAGTAATATTCTGTGAGCCATTCAGACGAATCTAGCATGATTATCAGTAAATATAAGATAGTGATTTGGTTTATTTGAAAGTTTGAACTTTTTCCAAGAAGCAAATCATGTTTCGCTTTTAGATGGAATATCACTATTCTAACTTGTTTGAAACTGGTTCATGGAAGTTGGCTTATTTTACTCATGGTTTTTTATGTCTGAAATTCTGAGTGGAATAAAAATATAAAAACTATGAAATAGTCCTTTAAAATATATGTAAAACATGTCCTTTAATGAAATGTAACTGTATACACACAGCAGTAATACAAACAAAAAGCCCAAAATAGAGAAAAACAAAAGAACCCCCAGAAAGATACCACCCCTACACTTATGCCGGCAGGAAACATTAGAACTGTGCAAACCTTTAAAAATAAACAATTTGCTAAATGCATTAGTCCAAGCAAAATATTACAGCAGATAAAATATATGGTGCAGTGTAGTGAATAATTGTTTTTCTGAATAGTTAAACAATGTTTTTTTCCCTTTGTTATAGTGGACTTGTGCCGCTACACAATGCATGTTCCTATGGACATTATGAAGTTACAGAATTGCTGTTGAAGGTGGATAAGTTAATAATTATGTAATTATATAAAGACTGTCATTAATGCGAAGGGTTTTATTCTGTTTACAAATTATAGGTTGTATTGCATGTGAAATAATTTGTATGCCTTTGTGATGTTGATAAAGAACATATTTTTGAGACCTCCTTGTTCCGTATTTAAAAAAGGCCACTTCTTATTTGAAATAATTCATCACTATATAGAACACTTGAAGCTGTCACCAATTTTGCTAAATTCTTTAAAAAAAAAAAAGCACCTCCTTTTTCTCCAGTCTAATTTTACTAAGTCAAAAATAATTACATTCCTATTTTATTTTTCTCATCTATATTGTAGAACAGATTTATTTATTTAGAAAATTTAGAAAATTTACAGGGCTGCCTAACGTAAGTGAATAACCATTAAAAACAAGAATGAAATTAAACGGAATATAAAGAGCCAAGGTATTTTGCAAGTAACTCACAGCCCCCGAAACACACATAGTGGATTTGTTTAGCAGACATAACGCCAGGCTTTGATGGCCTTTTGCAACCCAGCAAGTCAGGGTCATCCAATTTTTGGGGAGGAGTGGAGAGGAGGTCAAGGGGGCTGTTTCATTGGGCAGGCACCATGACAGCAAAGGCATGTCTCCTGAATCCCACAAGATGGCACTGTTTCATAGAACAGGCACTACCGTACTTAACCCAAGCCAGTCATCAGGTTTGTGTTATTTAAAGTTGAGAAATAAACAAAGGACTCTCAAGTGCTATTATATCAAGATTTATTGTAATTGGTCTGTTATACCAATTAATTTTTGTAAACAAATCTCATGTGTTAATCTCGCTCTTTCGATGTCAAGCAAAATATATTTGTTCAGATAATGAAATGAAATGATTTAATTACTTATATGTTAGATAGAAATTCTAATATGATTTCCATCACATAAGACAGATAATCCAACCTAGTGTATTTAGAATTTAAAAAATAATTATAATGTTGACGCAACATAAAATGCCTGTTGTCTTTTCCTCCTGTTACATTTGTTCCTTAGCATGGAGCCTGTGTTAATGCAATGGATCTCTGGCAGTTTACTCCATTACATGAAGCCGCTTCCAAGAATCGTGTGGAAGTTTGTTCTCTGTTACTCAGCCATGGTGCGGATCCAACATTGGTCAACTGTCATGGCAAGAGTGCTGTTGATATGGCACCGACACCTGAGCTCAAAGAGAGGCTCACCTGTAAGTATTACTATGTGCAAGGTGTTATCATTCTCAGCAAGACTACAGAATTCATTCTTTTCTACAGTATTAAAAACGATATTCTGGTTTTTTAAAGGAAGACTGATCTGGTATCTCAGCATCAGTTGATGAATTTTTGGTAACATCTGAGAAATTTAAAGGATTTATGCCTATGTATTTTATTTTATTTCATCTTATTTATTAATCTAAATTTATTTATGTGGCCACCCATCTCAGTACTATGACTCCAGGAGGCTACCAAAAATTTAAAAAATACAATGTAAGAAAAATACATATCAGGACCAACTAAAGCATAGGGAAACTAGGCTACCAAAGATACCACATACCAGCAGTATTGGCTCAATTGCTTTCTCAACTCATGTGCCCAAGAAAATAGCCTGGTCTTCAAGACTTTCCTAAAAGTGAGCATAGTCGAGACCAACCTAACCTTATCCATTACAGAGGTAAGGTCTTAATTTCTAGCATAATTCCCCATCACCATCACTTCCTCATTATTGGGAGCAATAAAACTTATGAAATAAATGCCTAGGAACTTTGTGGAACTTAAGATGTTTTTGGTCCAGCTGACCATTGCTCAGACATTGCTAAAAGGAAGCCTATCAGTATGAGTGTTAGCAGTGTTCTGCCTAATGTTTTCAGAAGTGCTATTGTCTCAGATACTGGAGCTAATATTTATAGATACCATAACTAGTAATCATTGAAAACATTAATTTTCCATGAATTTGTCCTGCCATACTTTTCCAGCTGACTCATTTAGGTATTGCTACGTATCTGTGTGACAATTTCCATAATTTCCTAAAGCATCGAGTCAGGTGATATTTCTTTATGTCAGTATTGTATCTCCTGCTCTTAGTGATCCATTTCTATTGTTGTTTTTCTCCATTCAGTACATAATTGTGTATATTGATGTTATGGCCTCCATATCTTGTTTACAATTTCCATCTTTTCTGGACTAAAAACTCCCAAATGAAAAATTTGCTGATAGGATAGTTCCATCATCTCTTTGATTATCTGCTTCCTTTCCATATACTACACCAGGGGTGTCAAACTCAAGGCCCATGGGCCACATCCGGCCCGTGGGGTGCTTAACAGATTAAGCACGTAATGCTTGTGAAAGACAGAAAAAATAGCACTTTTCTATTTCCAGGCCACGGGGCCGGCCTGGAAATAGCAAACAACTGGCCCGCAGTGCCTCTGGCAGCCAAAATGGGGCACGGGAGGCACGTGTGGCCCCCCGTGCCCCATTTTGGCCGGCAGGGTGCTGCAGGAGACATCCGTCCCATCTCCCCCCCCCCCGGCCTGCCTGCGGAGGAGAACTACAATGCTGATCCGGCCCTTGAAGAAATCCAGTTTAACACCCCTGTACTACACCCTCTCCTCATTTAGCAACCATATTCCAATGACTTGGGCATTAAGCAAAATGATTAAGTGATTGAGAGAAACACTATGAAGATTACTAGTTGCTGCTGTTTCATTCAGATAAAGTTATCTTGTATAATATCTATTTTTCACCTTTGGTCAGAAAATGATTTTTAATATTTATTACTGTATTTTTATTATTGTTCTTATTACTTTATTTTTATATTTGCAAATGGTTGCTAATCAAAGTAGCCACTAAATGAGGAGTGGCTGTATTTAACACTGTGAAAGCTATTTTTGAAATGTGTCAACTTGAATTTTATATATATAATATTTTAAATGTGACCATGGAATAGAAAGACATATTTGTAGTTTTTATTTTCATTCTTTTCCTAATGAATCCCCAATGTGGGATTTGCCTTTTTCATAGTTTAGCACACTGAATTTTAGTTGAGTTGTTTACTGTTGACTACAGTCTCAAGATTCTTTTCTAGATTAGAGATTCAATCTAACCTCAGTCAGGTTATATGTGAAGATGTTATATTTTTTCTTTCTTTTTGGCATTTGCATACCCTGAGCCACATTTGCAATTTTAATATCTTCTTTTCTGTTTTAAAATTCTTTGCCATCCATTTTTGTTTTGACTACCTTATTTATTTGGTGTTGTCAAAAGAATTGAAATCACCTTCAGAGACTACCAGAGAAACTATCTGCAGTAATGTTATTTTGCACTGAAAACTATTTTGATTAAAAACTGCCTTTACCTCTTAAATCATGGATGTTTTTCTGTCTTTCACAAGCATTATTTGAGAGAATATATTGGGACAGTCCACTAGAGAATTTTTTCCCTTCTACATTATTTTTCTGCACCACTGTTATAAATCTGGTTTTACAACAGATATTTATCACCCATAACTATGTTTTTCCCCCTTCTGCAGATGAATTCAAAGGACATTCCTTATTACAAGCAGCAAGGGAAGCTGATTTAGCCAAAGTCAAGAAAACACTTGCCTTGGAGGTCATTAATTTTAAGCAGCCACAATCTCATGAGACAGCACTGGTGAGATCATGGAGTCACTCTTCCTGCTTTAGCTATGTATACATTTAAGATTTTCTGGTACAATCATACCAATAGTTATACATAAAGTTTCACCTATTAGAAATTAATGCTTGTCCTGCTATTGATTTAATGCCATATTAAGAAAAAAATCTGAAGGAAACATCTCTTCCATTGACCCAAAACATTTTTTCTCTGAAATGTATTGTGCAGTCCCTTCAATATTTTATGTCTTCTGTGAAAGTAATCTGTTAAAATGTAATCACACTATAATTAAGATATTGGAATAGTGTTGAGGAAATCCAAGTCTAAGGCTACCTTTGGCTATGGAAATTCAATGGGCAGTTTGAGACCACTCCTCCTCCCTGCACAAACTACTACTATGAGATTTTGTTTTAGGATAAAATTAAGGGAGACATCCTTGTCAGGGACCTATAGTCATTTGAAGAAAAAGTGGGATAAAAGCATAATGATGTTATGATTAGTGGAAGTAATGGTAGATAAGGTTATGTCTTTATAATAGTTCTTTGATTCACTGCATGAAAAAAGGAAGGAGCTGAAATGAATATTTTACCTCTCATTCTCTCTGAGTCGCATATACGGTAAATTCTGATTGAAATCTTGCTCCCTCAGTTACAAAACCTAACAGATTTGCTCATCTCCAGAAAAAATATAAATAAAACTAGGTAGTAAGTATTAGACCTATTCTAATTTGTTCATAATGCCTTTGAGGACTGCTAGAAACTTGCTGACTGGTGGGATTTTGTGAGATTTTGGTGGTTGTTCTCTTGTGCTTATTCAATTTTTGGTTTTTGCTGCTGGTATAGATATCAATGGAAAGATCATAGATCTACTATTTGAGACATGCAAGCCAGGCTGAAATCAACCAAGGATATTTAATGAAGTGACTGAGAAAGATTTGTTCACATGGCTCATGTGGTACTAATTTTTGAGGAAAGATAGTAGACAGTTTAGAATAGGGGAGATCACGTAAATTATGCTTTACTAGTGCCATACTCTTAAGTTACATGAACATAATTTTATTTAGTTTATGTATTTATTTACTTATTAAATTTCCATGCTACCCATCTCACTAATACAGCAACTCTGGGTGGCTTACATTTTATTATATTATATATTACATTATATTACAATCTTCTCATACAATGCTGTCTCTTTTGCAGCACTGTGCTGTGTCTTCTCTTCACCCTAAACGGAAACAAGTAACTGAATTACTGCTTCGGAAAGGAGCCAATGTCAATGAAAAAAACAAGGAGTATGTTTATTCTTTGAAATTGCAATATTTGCATTTAGATGGAACAGGCAAGCTTTGAGAGCTGTTAATCTTATCTCTTTTCCAATCTAGTTTCATGACTCCTTTGCATGTGGCTGCTGAACGAGCACACAATGATGTTATGGAAGTTCTTCATAAGCATGGAGCAAAGGTAAATATTGTTCTGTATTTTAAGTAATGCGGTAGATGGGAAGAGTGGTCTTGTGTGTGATCTCTCTTGTGTGTGATAAGCAGCTATGACTCCTGCTTATTCTTATAGTAACATGGACACCTCTGGTCCCGGTGACCGACCCAGATTGGATCCAGTAACATGGATAGCTGTTTCAGGAGTGGATGCTCAGCATTTCGTCTTGTTCCTTACAGAATATGAATAGATAGTCTTTGGAAATATTATATTGTATATATTTCCTGGTCAGATTTATTTGTCGTATGTGTTTGTGAAATCTTCTACTATAAACTTCTAGAGACGTGGGTTTTGGGGGGGGGAGGTCTTTAATTTTATTCCATCTCTACTTGATACAGAATTAATAGAAGTCTGTTTTGACTTAAAAGAATTCGGATAAAACATTTCCTTTTATTTTTCTGCTAAATTCATTCATAATGCATTAGATTTAATAAACAAAATCCTATGATTATTTTCCTGATGTTGCCATAGCAGTGTTTGATACAATAATATAGAAAGAGTAATAGTACATCTTCATCATAGATGCTAATCTGCTCCCATTCCTGACATTTCTTTCCTGACATGCCCTTCTGTTTTAATCAAGCAGTATGCTAAGTAAATGTTAATTAAATCGTTGGGATCATGTGATAGTAAGACTTTTTTTAAAAATGAAATATGTGGCTGTAATTCTCACTGTGAAGGTTGTTATCCATTTCCTTTTAATACATTTTAAGTGAAATTCAATAAATTAATCAGTAGGATTTTCAAAGTCAAATATATGCCTAAGATCTGGTATATGTCTGCAACTCCTGCCATTCTTCATAACTTGGAAAATATGCAGAAGCTACTGCATTTATATGCCTATGCAGAGTGAAACACCTTTAAATCTTAAGACTTGCCCAGCCCTATTAGTCAATAAATGCTTATTTATTCTGTTAGGTACTTGGGACAGCATATTAGAAAAGAATATTTTTATTCAGTCAATGAGTGGATTTTTAGAGAAATGGATCAGTTTATCATATTTATTGATGTATCCTTCAGAGGAATCAAATATCATTCCATTCATTAATTTTGAACCAAGTATAGGCTTGCTAATAATTCTTTCTAATTGAATAATTTAATTTGAGGGTTTGAGATATATGGATGCTGTAATTGCATTTATAGTAAGCATGGGAAAAAACATTTCACAGCATCACCTATTTTATGTGCTCCTAAATTTCTTCAATCTTTTCTGGAAAGCTGACTAACTCACAAGCCATACTTCCAGTATGTTCAGATTATTATTTGAGATTAATATAAAGTTTGAGTGAGATGCATCAGGATCTAGTGATTATATCTAATCAACAAGATATTAGATAACTCAAAGGTCTTGTAATAACTCCTAGTTCTACTATTAAAAGTAATGTGCTTAGCTAAGATTACAATTCTTAGATACAGTTTACTATGCATGAGATTATGATAAAGTAAAACTGTTACCTTGGATTGTAAATGAAGGAAGAGAATGCACAATTCAGCAGTGCCCAGGATGTTTGCAATTTGCATATAAAATAAGTGTATTTGTCTATCCAATATTATAGCTTGTTAGAGTTTTAACTTCAACAATGCTTTAACTGTGTGTAAGACAGGTGCACTATAATTTAGGCATGTATTATACAAGTGCTATTCTCCAGCTTTCTGTTGTAGACATTGTTTTAGGCAGGTTTTATAGGACCATAAAATACTTTGATACAGACATTTGCAAGTGTACTGGATTTCTAAGCAGCTGTTCCCTTTTTCTATTTTTCTGTGGGGAAGCATTTTAGGAAAGATTCTTTGCACTTATTTAAATGGCAAAATGGTTCTGTAATTGTTCATTCAGGTTGTTAATTATAATGCTTTTCCCAAGTGAGCTTCTTGCTGATTGAATACTATGTCTAGCCACTGAATATTTAACTGATAGTGACTTTTTAGTTTATAGTCTCATTAATATAAAAGATCAAAAAATTGATTCACTTTGTGCTAAGTACAGATATAGCAAAACAAATTCAAATAGTCATAAAATATAGTAATTAAAATACAACAATATTTTTAAAATTGGAAGGATATATGTTTTAAAAAGCCAGGCAAATTAGAACTTTGCTTAATGCCAAAATGACAGTGCGGTCCAGTCACATGATGCCTCAACCTATGACCATAATTCTGAACTCTATTATGGTCATAAGTCAAGGACTACCTGTAAAGGAAGTAGTCCACATGCAGACAATCTTTTTGCATCCAGACACTGCATTGCCTGCCTGCATGCTTGCTTATTAGTGGCTATGGGAAGCAGTAAGCAAAGTTAATGTCATACAAATGGGGAAAGATGGAACTTATTGATGTATAAATATTGGAGTGGAAAGGACAAATTACTTTACACCTTGAGCCCTAGTGAGGACACACACATTTTTCATCTTAGCAGAGGTTGAGATAACCTAATGCCAATATCACTCACAGGAATCCCTAAACATGGAACAGTGCTTTTACATATTAGGAAGTCTGGTTTCATTCTTTGTACACTGATAGGAACTTGAAATTGTGATGTAAGATTTCTAGTATTTTGCCATTTTTGTTTGCTTAGCTTTAATAAGGTCATGTTAAATTTCTGTTGGGAGGCTGCAATATAGAGGGAGAGTTGTGCATTGCTCTTTTTACCATGCTCCTTAGATAACTATCAGTCATTTTATAATATCTTGTCTTCAGTATCCAAAAGAAGCTTCCAGCACAACTTCTTGTCATCTATCTGAGGAGAAAATACTTGAGAATTTCTCTTTATATCCTCATCTCTAGAAAAATAATTTGGAAACTGTTTCCACTGCTAAAGTGATACAGATGTTGGCAGAACAGAATGCTATTCTGCATACTGACTGTTGCATTGCTGCAGAATAACATACAGATTGGCCAAGAATTTTGGGACATAAAATTTAAACACATCTTATAGGCACCAGATTGGAGAAGACTGCTTTAAATTGTGTATGTTATCATAAGAAAACCAATGGGGCATTACAGACATTTTCATTTAAGACTAATGAATGTGACCATGTTATCCCTTAATCTGTTTTGCTTCTGTTAGTTGGAGTTTTAATTTAATATCATCTTAAGTGCTGAACTAATTTTGAAATAGGCAAAATGCAGAATTAATATATATATATGAACAGAAGTGTCTTTTTAAAAAATTAATTCAAGTTTATGTAGACGAATAGCTTTGATTGGGATATATTCAGCAAGAGGCACAAATTGGTTTTGCGCTACCATAAAATGTTTTTCTTTTCCACTGTCCATTTCATAGCAGTTGGACAGTATTCAACTATTACCAGTAATATTGTAATTGAGAGCTCATATTTTGAACATTTAAATATATAGCAAGAATAGTCCTTATTGCTAACAAGAAAAAGCAGAAATTGTTTTTGCTTTCTTTATTTGGGTATAGGATGATAGAAAACAATTGTTTCTTTCTTGTTTTCTTTCTTTCTTGTTTTCCTAAATGGAAATTTAGGAAAAACAAAATCAGAACAATAAACAACAATGGAGAGAATGATAGCGTCTATTGCCTTTAGCAAGAAAATTACTGCCCAACTTTCTATTTTAAAGGCACATAGCTCTAATTTAAATATGCTTGGCTTCCAGTTGAAAACAAGATATCTGCCTTAATAATACATTATCTCCTTTTTAGAGATAAAGTTAATGATTTGTATTACATTCCTGACAGAGGCAAATAATTTCCCATTAAAACAAAACAAAACACCACATCATGATTTTTTAAAAAAATACTCTTGATTTTGTGCAAGATGGAATACACTTAGAGTAAGGGTCCCTTTAATATATGGAGGCCTAATGCAGTGCTTGGAACATTTCAGTTTTCATTACAAATATGTGATTTTTCATTTATGAAAAATGAATTCAGTGGTAGGAAAATACAATATTTGTATTGTAAGAAAACTAATTTGAAATATGAAGATTTCTTTTACTGGGTTATTTTATGACATCCTCCTAATATATAACTGGAGTACTCTGTGTTTAAGTTATACATTTTACTATATTCATAGTTTCATGCTATATTTTTGTATCTTATAGCTCGCCTATATTTTGAATGTCATTTTCCTATTATATTAACATGTTTTTTAGAAAAAAAGCAAACAGATAAAAAGCAATATATTTAAGAAGTTTTAATTAGAAATCTGGTTTCCTGTTTTCTAATTCTGTCAAGTTAAATGGAGTGATGGATGATAAGTATCAACAGTTTGTGTTTGTAAGTCTTGTGTTCTGTACACATGCCTGATATATTTTCATGGGTACCTGATTTTGAGCAATCAAAAAGGCTGACAAGCAAAAAAATGGATGCCTTTCAGCTGTGACGCTGGACGAAACCATTGAGAACACCTCGATCTATGAGAGAACTGTGTCATTCAATATCGAATGAAGTAAAAAACAGCTGTTCTCAATGCACTGCTTTTACATTGTTAGTCTACAGTATACAGTATCTGATTGCTACCATACTTTTTTTTTTAATTTATTAAATGTGTATGTCGCCCATCTAACCACAAGGTAACTCTGGGCAGCTTACAATATTAAAAAGAGTAAAACAATATAAAAACATGTATATAATCAAAATAAAACACTATACAACATACAAATTATCAACTATAACTAAAAGATGAGGAAGGAGGATGAGTTTGGGTGTGAGGTGAGAATCTGTTATTAACCACCTCCAACATTCTGCTTCACCATTAGAGCCCCAGGGCAAGTGGCAGGAGAGTGGGAACCGACCTGATTCCGGGTGGAGGGTGGGGGCAAGATGTTCCAAAGGGCAGGAGCGACCTCAGAGAAGGCTCTTTTCCTGGACCCCAGCAGACGGAATTCCCTGGCTGATTGGCCTTCTGCATGTATGAGACACATATTTAGCAATCTGAAAAATCTGTTCGTGAGGTTTTTTTCAATAAGGTTAGTCTTTAGATTAAGGTATAAAGGGCGGGGATTTTTCTTTTCTGAACACATGATATTGTAGTTGCCTTTTTGTTTAACTATAAATAGTTTTTAGTAGCATCATTATTCCATTAATAACAATCCCAACATGTCACTTATTGTGCATGAAAGAAACACTATCAAAGTAGTATAGATAGCAGCAGTACAATCATTTACAAGTGCACAATCATTCCCATCTTAAATGAGATACTGCAGCTTGAGGGCAATTAAATGAGTGTCCTGTATAATACTCTCATTTAACTTGGTTTCTGTCTATCACACGTAGGTTGTGAAGTGAAATAGAAATAATAAATAAGCAGAGGTGGGCGTCACATACTGTAACAACCGGTTTGCCCAGAACCGAAAATGTGAGAGTGTGTGCTCACTCGCTCGCTTAGCTCTCGCGCGCCTTACGCGCACGGCATCAAAAAACTGGCGATTATATAGGACGTGATGGCGGATGGGTGAGCCCAGCCGCTGGTCGGAACTACCGGTTCGCCTGAACCGGCAGCAGCCCAACACTGTAAATAAGCTTGCAGTGTGTATAAATATACATATTATTCATTTTTCCCCTTAGATGAATGCACTGGACACACTTGGACAGACTCCTTTGCACAGGGCTGCTTTGGCAGGTCACTTGCAGACATGTCGCCTCCTGTTGAATTATGGCTCCGACCCCTCCATCATCTCCTTACAAGGTTTCACAGCAGCACAAATGGGCAATGAAGCAGTGCAGCAAATACTGAATGGTAGGTATTTTTGTTGCTTGACAACAGAAGAATAATTTTGATTTTCAGAAGAAAGTCTGGTTCTAATTTTAGTTTTTTGAAATTCATTTTAATTATCTTGCTCTGCAGTTCTGCAAAATTATTAGCAATTTAAAAGTGCGAAAAAATAACTTTAAAATAAAAATGTGAGTCAATTGGTGGGCCTTAATTTCTCTTTTCCTAAATCTGCTTAAGTCCCTCAACTTTTATTAAACAACAAAATAACGTTAAAAATCTGGACAGAAAATGTGCATGACTGTTTCCTGCTGCTTGCTATTTTCTGCTACATAAACCTAGTGGGCCTTAATTTCTCTTTTTCGTAAAACTGCTCATGTCTCTCATCTTTTATTATTAAATAACAAAATAACAATAAACATCTGGATAGAAAATGTGTGTCTGTTTCCTACAGCTTGCCATTTCCAGCTATTGTCCTTTTTAAATGCATGGTTCTGATTATATTATAGAGGGATACAAAAAAAAATAGACATTCAAATGAACTGTTCTATTGTTCAGATTATTACAGAGACTGAGCTGAGAAATTTTTCTAGACCAGGGATCCCCAACCCCTGGGCTGCGGCCCACTACCGGGCTATGGGCTGTCTGCAACAGGGCTGTGCGAGTGGCAGGCCGTTGCTCGCACGAGTCGAACTGTGTGTGTGTGTGTGTGTGTGTGTGTGCGCACCAGCCCGTCACTCGTACAGCCAGGTTCCCCTCTCCCCCTCCCCCCCCAGCCGGGCCGCCAAGCCGCAAAGGTTGGCGACCTCTGTTCTAGACCACCTGTTAAGCATGTAGTGATGCATTTAATCATGTTTTTTATGTGGAATTAGAGGTCTTGTTCACTACATTTGGATGTCCTGTTGTGGTTATTACTGCACTGTTTTATCTACCTTAAGGAAAAGGAATTCCTAAAAAAAAGGAAACAGACCACCTTTATTACATCTTTCAATAAAATGTATATTCACACAACTTTATCAAAAAAAGTGCCTGACCATTCAGCCCACTACAGCACAGCTAACACAAGCTATGAAAAAGATAAAATTGTTAGATATCAAAAAATCTCAGAAACAACCAACAGACTATTGCAAACACACGACATCACCGTAGCACAGAAACCAACCAACCAGAGCTCTCCAAAACATCTTCAATAACCCTAAAGACCTGGTAGCCCAAAAAGGGAATCATCTACAACATACTACATAGGACTTCTGGGAGGAGGACTAGCAGAACGCATCCATGAACATCAAGTAGCAGTCAGAAGACATAGTGAAAAGTCCTTAATCTCACAACACGTCAGATTCAACCATAGTTTCAACTGGGAAACCGTAAGCATACTAGATCAAATTAAATCTAAAATGCTAGGGAATTCCTAGATGTTTGACGTTCAGACAAATCGGCCATCAAAAGGCATATATAGGTAAACCACAGTTACAGACCATTCAAAAGGGACAATAAAAAGCTAAGAAGGAAACAAAAAAGACCAGAATGCATCTTCTCCAGCAACCAACAGGGATTAACACCAGACAAACAATCAAGCAGTAAACAATACCCTAATTAAGGAACTACCAAGGAGAAAACCACATCTCTGCCAACAATGACAGACCAAACTACTTTATATAAACAGGGAGCAAAAGCCACACTCACTAGCACTGAAGATGTTACCTAATCAGATAATGAAACATTTGCAAGCAAGCAACCTTTCTCAGCACCACAGTTTAACCTTGGGTTACATATGTTCCCTTCTGTTGGAACCAGTAAAAATAATTCAAAGTAAAAGTGATCCAGCTTAATTGAGATGAAACAAGTGAAGGAATTTGATGGCTTGTTGTCGCCAGGGGGTTATTGTTTTTACTCTTTGTATATTGGGTTTTTATTTTTTGGAAGCCGCCTAGAGGCACCGAAAGTGAGCGGGCAGCCATATAAATTCTCTAAATAAAATAAAATACCAGTTTTCTTCTGGGTCCAATTCAAGGTGCTTACTTTAACCTTTACAATTCTTCATGGCATGGGACTGGACTATCTGAGGGACTGCCTCTCCCTGGTTATATCAGCCTGCCTCATTAGATCTGACAGAGAGGCATGCTGTTAGGTATCATCAACTATGAACCTGCATTTGATGCATCCCAGGAGATGTGCTTTCTGTGATGTGACACCTGCCTTATGGAACATTCTTCCTCCTGAAATTAGATTAGCTCCATCCCTTTTGACATACCAAAAGGTCTTCAAGACTGGTTATGTGACCAACCTGTGGGTCCCGAGGAACTACAGACATGCTTAGATGCTGAGCTGGTTATGCTTATCCTCTCTTTGCCTAGGATTTATGAATCTATGCTTTTTATATTTACTTTTTAAATTTATTTGTATATATTTTTTATATATTTGTTTTTTATATGTGGTTTTACCCATCGACTAGAGTCACCTTGGGTGAAATGGGTGATTGTGTAAATTAGATAACATGGCAGGAGGAGTATTTTAGAGTTTTGAAAGTATAATTGTGCTATTTCAAAGAGTAAAACTGAACAAGTGCTAAAAATTTTGGTGTCCAAGAAAAAAATTATTACAAAGTCATAATTGCTGTGAGAACGTTGAAAATTGGTAAGGTTGTAATTATAGATATTAATTATAACTGGAGAAATATTAAAATATGAATGAGCTTGTCTTATAAAGAGGCTGTGGGATATTACTATGCATATGTGAAGAATGTGTATGTGTCTGACAATTAGAAGAATGTGATTCTTGTTTCACTAAAAAAAGGAAAAAGTGTGAATGCAAAAACTACAGGAGATTAGTTTATGTTTGTCTGGGAAGTATTTGGTTGAGTGCTGATTACAAGAGTGCAAGAGGTGCTAATGAATAAAAAATTGGGAAGTGCAATGTGTAAATCTCCAATTTACACATTTTCCTGCAGGTGTAGTACAATGAATGATGTTGTTGTAAACTAGATTTAATTACATTTCCTTCTTTTTCCCCCAAAATGTGATGCCCTTCATTTCTTAACTTGCTGTTGTCCATCTGAAAAGGAATGGCATGGTTGGTGCATATATATGCATATAGAGTTAAATGTTTTAAGTATTAGTAAGTTAGCACTATTAAGTCCTTTAATGATACTTACTTTGATCTACAATATTGGGTCTGATGCTAAGTCCATGAATTTATGCATGGGATGAGATTTGAACTGTGAAGGTTCATATATATAGCTCAGTTATAATCACAATGCTAGAAAGAATATGCTGTTATCCTGAGCGTTAATAATAGTTTCTAACCTGAATATGTCCTATAAAGCCACGATGCTTACTGGGGTTTTTTTTTTCCATCTTTAAATAGAAAATACTCCAATACATACTTCTGATGTAGATTATAGACTGTTGGAAGCATCTAAAGCTGGAGATTTAGAAACTGTAAAGGTATGTTGGAATTTAAGGATTATAAGATATTTAAGTTAAATATCGCCATTTTAAATACAGTGAGGATTTTTTTTTTACGATGATAGTCTGCAGTGGTCATTGGACTTACATGCCTCTGTCCTACAATTTTTAGGTTGTTAGAATTTTTTATTTGTTTTTTTTTCATTAACGCTAATTAGTATTGCATTCCTGCCTTATTAGTCTTAATTGTGCTTAACTGTTACTTTAAATTAGGTTTTTTTTAAGCAGAAATAGTTAAATTAACCACAATGCATCATTACTTTGGGATAAAATGATAAACCATAATTAATGAAAACAGGAAAATCAAGCTTAGAGGAAAGAATAATATTTTGTGCTAAAGCAGTCTTTGATATTAAATATATATGATGTAGTTAATATTGTTAAAAGTAATACTGGGTTTGAAACTTTCCTAACTGAAAAATATCCTACTCTTGAATAAATGCTATTTAATTGAAGCTGAAATAGAACCATGAAACATTTATTTTTAGCAAATTAAATTTAGCAGCAGTTCTTTTTAATGTAATAAAATATAGAATTATATTACACATTATTCTTTTTAATAAGATCCATAGCTGTATAGAAAGAGTTTTCTGTAATAGTACCCCATATATTTATGAGATATTCTGCTTCCATATTTGGACACTTTTCTGACCATATTAGCTAGCCTTATTTCACCATTCAGCACAATTCTACACCTCCCTGTTGCTCTCAGATACCAATCCTCCTACAACATACAACTTTGCCAGATTCTGTACTGCAGCACTTAAAATATGCCAGAAGATGAAATATGCCACAAATCAGTTTTATTATAAAGTGTTTTGTATTCAATTTGTGATATTTGTTTAGATAGCCATGTTTGCCATGTTTTTTATGTCCATGTATTGTTTTTAACCCTCCTGTTAGGTCACTAATGGAACTACAGATTTTAAATAGTTTCCTATAAAACTCCAAATGATTAATTTTTCTTAATAAAAATAAAAAATGACATATTGATGGATTTCCACTTCTTTGCACTACTTTGTATCAAATTCGAAAGTGCTATATTAGCTTCACATTTTTTTTTATTTCTGGAAAATAAACTCTATGGAATCTTAGTTATTTTATTGTAAGATAACTTGCACCCAGAGACTTAATTGTTTTTTATATTGTCTGGGGATTTTTATTATTCTTGCTATAATGTTTTGAGGTGTGGAAGACTATTTGAAATATCTGTGGTGAATTCTACTATGGATGTTTTCCTTTCTCATTTTTACATAGCAACTTTGCAGTCCTCAGAATGTGAATTGTAGAGATTTGGAGGGACGTCATTCAACCCCCTTGCACTTTGCTGCAGGTTATAATCGAGTTTCAGTAGTTGAATACTTGCTTCATCATGGAGCAGATGTACATGCAAAGGATAAAGGGTAATTGAGACCATGCAATTTACTGTTTTATGTATGGGTAGAATGAACTCTTTCTCATCTTTGGAAAACCTCCTTGGTCCACCTCACCTTGTTAAATACATTATTTCTTCCCTACAGAGACAAATCAATTACAATTTGGTATACTAGTTCCAGCAATATCTGCTCATTAAAACCTTGGTCAAATTCAAGCAGAAGATCAAGATATCTAATCTGATAGAGCCAGTATCTATGAGAGCCATTTCTAGCCTAGTTCAGGCAACAGGCTAGAAACCAGGAGATTGTGAATTCTAGTCCCACCTTAGGCATGAAAGTTGGGCTGGTGATTTTGGACCAATCACACTCTCTCAGCCCAGCTCACTTCATAGGATTGTTGTTGTGGGGAAAATAGGATGAGGAAGAAGTATTGGGTGTCTTCATCACTTTGAATTATTTATAAAATTTATAAAGGTGGGATAAAAAATAATAAAATTTACCATCTGTGCGGTAGTGCAATTTTCCTTTCATCCAGGACTATCCCTAGATACTTTTTAAACATTTTATAAGACCTACATATATGTCTTCCTGGCACAAATTGATGCTGTTCCCATTAAGGTGACAACTGGCAGATATACTGGCCTTCCTGTGCTTGCTTCCTAGAGCTTTTAGGTGCAGACTTCTTCATCTATTGTGTTTGTTTAATAGCCAAAAAAGAAAAAAGTAGATTAAATTCACATCTGTTTAATCTTGCTCAGTATTAATGTGTGCAGAAACTGAGATTGCTGTCCATCTGGTCATTTCAGCTTTACCCTTGCAGTGGTATCATTAGATTATTGCCGCATTTCTCACAGTTATGAAAGTTGATTCTTCTTCCCTGTAAAGTGAGCTCCTGGATGTAGACAGTTTATAACCTCAGTTAAAACGTGACTAAAATAGAAAAGCAAGATGGCAGTTATTTTGAAGGATAACTATTTTTTTGCTTTTAGATCTTGATAAATACTCTTAATTTTTTTTAACTTATCAGTGGATTAGTACCTCTACATAACGCTTGTTCATATGGACACTATGAAGTGGCAGAGTTATTAGTGCGACATGGGGCTTCTGTCAACGTTGCTGATTTATGGAAGTTTACACCGTTACATGAAGCAGCAGCAAAGGGAAAATATGAAATCTGCAAACTCCTCCTCAAAGTATGTACTTTAAATTGGGTTTTTATTTTCAAAAGAGTCTTTGTTTACTTCAGACTATGACGCATAATAACATATGCAGCAATTCTGTGTAATTTTCTTCAGAATAGAACTCTTCTTAGGATAATAATAAACAGTTCTATTGTTTTTTAAGGAAGGCATTGTACTCTAAGTTTAGATTGCAGTATAGCTACAAATTGAAATATTTCTGCAAAGGAATTGTTTGCATGTGGGCTGAACAGTATAGTCAATCATCTGCATATCAATGCTGGTTTGTAATCTGCTGCTAAACTATTAGTAACAATTAGGATACAATGCTGCCAGTAAATTTTTCAGGTTGGAGAGACAGGAAAGCAAAGCAGGCTTCAGTCTGCCATTGCTTCCCCAGAAATCCATAAGATTGCTTTTTTCTAAATGTTTTGATTTCTCAGACTGTCAATAATAGTGTTGTCATGAACTCAACCAGATTTATTGTCAGTTTCTCTGTCTCTTCCACTAACAATTTAATTTACCATTTCATTTTTCCCACAAAAAGTTTCAAAAGGTTGTTTTATAAGAAATTTCTGCCACATGATACCGTATTTTTTGGAGTATAAGACGCATTCCCCCCCAAAAAAAGTGGGTGGAAATGTTTGTGCGTCTTATACAGCGAATATTGCGGCGGGGGGGTTGGTGCGGCACTGATCAACTGTTCTAGAACAGGGTGCAGCGGTGAACGCGCCGCCGCCGAATGGGCCATGGTGGCGAATGGACAGCCGCGAATGGCCCAGATGAATACCAGATGGATGCTGGGAGGTAGAGGCAGATTTTTTTTTTCTTATTTTTCTCCCCAAAAGCTAGGTGTGTCTTATAGTCCGGAGCGTCTTATAGTCCGAAAAATACGGTACTTTAGACTAGAGATCAAAAGTCAAGAGCATTTATGGTTGTCATAAAGGCTAAGAAGGATTTCTTGATTTGCCAAAAAGATTTTTAGAGAAACCTGTTGCAAGAATTATTCTTAAGATAGGATGTTAAATTTGATGAATTCTGGGCCTGATAAATGTGGTCTGTTATTTTTTCACACATTTATTCAAATACAGCCAAAAATATATTTTGTATATGTTATTTAATTTACACTTAGAACTTTTAAACATTTTCTTAAAACCTTTAAAAAAAGATATTTTTCAACTGCTTATACAGAACTACGCAAGAAAGTTAAATGTTAATAACTTGTTGCCATCATATGAGTTACCAGAACTTGATGTCATGACATCAGGAAGTAGTTCTGTGATATTAGAGTATCAACCAAAAATAAATATTTGGGAACACACGCACATAAATTCATTTTATACTTTAAATCCCCTGGCTCTAAAGGATCCAAATATATTCATTGAATATATTTATTTGGAAATCCTTGGACATTGTTACTCAAAAGCATTTCTCAGAGGAGGAATACCAGTTAGGTCAACCTCCAAACTGCCACCTAGCGTCAATCCTTAGAAATGCAAGGGTCCTAAGAAAGGCTTTAAAAAGAATTGCCTGTGTGGTGATGCTGAGGCTGGAGAGTCCAAACCTTCTCTTCCTTGGGCTTTATATCTCAGTTGTGCGGCCTGCTTTGGAGTAGTGGACTAAATAGTTCCTGTGGCCACCAAAGGCGATCAAAGCAATAGCCTTTGACTGGGATCGAAGTAAAAAAATTATGCCTTTGTTTTCCTTACCCTGAAACATCCCTCTGCAACACACACACACACACACACACACACACACGTGTTTATGCCTAGCTCTTCAAAGAAGTGCTGAGTAGTTTGGAGTAAATTTGAGCATGCTTAAATTCTAGAGTAACTCTGCATTAATTGGACTAAAGCTCTTCTGTCCTGTAGAAATTACAGGTAGTCTTCCACTTACGACAATTGAGACCAGAATTTCTGCTGCTAAGCAAGGCCATTGTTAAGTGAGTCATGCAGTTTTATTATCTTTTTGCCACGATTAAGCAAATCACTTAACCGTGATTTGCTTAAATAATAATTTAATAATTAAGTTGTTAAGTGAACCATGCAGTCATTAAGCGAATCTGGCTTCCCCCGTTGGCTGTCAGTCAGAAGCTGGTTGGGGAGGTGGCAAATGGCGATCATGTGATCCTGCAACACTGCAACCATCATAAATACATGCCTGTTGCCAAGCCCCCAAATTTTGAACATGACTCTGGGGATGCTGTGATGGTTGTAAGCGTGAGGAATGGTTGTCAGTCACTTTTGTCAGTGTCATTGTAATTTTGAATGGTCACCAAATGGTTGTAAATTGAGGACTACCTGTAATTGCCTGCAGAGATAATGCATTGTGGGGTACATTTTCAAATAAAGATACGATTCTCAGCATATTACTGCCCTTTGGAGAATGAATCAGGAGAGCGTGAAATGAAAACTGCTTAACGTTAGATATTAGTTATAGCACGGTATTTGTTTATACCATGGGTCCTCAAACTACGGCCCGCGGGCTGCATGCGGCCCGCCGAAGCCATTAATCCGGCCCGCGCAGGACCACGAGGCTGCCCTGCCCACATCGCCCCGCCCACCCTTCAGCCGAGCACAGGACTTACCTTCGCGAGCCCCGCGGACTGGAACTGAAAGGTAAGGCCAACAATTTTGGCCTGCAGAATGTTGCTGGAGGCGGGGGAGGTGAAAAATGGGGCACACAGATGCCCCAAGAGGCCAGAAAACAGGCAAAAACAGCCCGTTTTTGGCCAAAAAACCGGACCGTTTTTGCCTGGTTTTGGCCTGCAGAATGCTGCTGGAGGCGGGGGAGGTGAAAAATGGGGCACACAGATGCCCCACGAGGCCAAAAAACGGGCAAAAACTGCCTGTTTTTCACCTCCCCTGCCTTCAGAAGATAGAGAGAGAGAAACAGGGAGAGAGAGAAAGAAAGGAAGGAAGGAAGGGACAGAAAGAGAGAGAGAGAGAGAGACAGAAACGGAGAGAGAGAAAGAAAGGAAGAAAGGAAGAGACAGAAAGAGAGAGAGAGACAGAAAAAGAGAGAGAGAAGAGAGAGAGAGAGATTTCTCAAGCTCCTTGGGGCTGAGAAGAATTGCTGCAAAACTGAGTTTCCTGAAGTGGACCACTAGACTTCTAAACAACTGAAAAAATGATCTAGTAAAAAGAAAAGTCAACCAAAAGAGCAACATGCAAACAAAAGCAAATAAAACACCCCCAGGAGCAAAACAAATTAAAGTTTAATTTGTATGCATTGTTTAATGGACTGTTAAATTGGCCACACCCACCTAGTCACATGACCTAACCATGGCCACCCAGTCACATGACCACCTAGCCACCCCCACCCAGCCGGTCCAGCCCCCCAACAGTCTGAGGGACCGTAAATTGGCCCCTTGTTTAAAAAGTTTGAGGACCCCTGGTTTATACCTTCTTTTAAATTTGGAAAATATGTTCTTAAAGCAAGTGTCTTGTTTGCTTATACTGTTTTTAAAGCACCTTGTTGGTCCTATATAACACTAAAACATAAATGGCATGGGTACTACGTTTGGGGGCATGGAGGATAAAGTTTTCAGCTGTAAAACAGTAGAAATGTTGTTTGCAGCATGGAGCAGATCCAACCAAAAAGAACAGAGATGGCAACACCCCTCTGGACTTGGTGAAAGAGGGAGATACTGATATCCAGGACCTGCTGCGAGGTGACGCTGCCCTGCTGGATGCTGCTAAAAAGGGCTGCCTGGCACGAGTTCAGAAATTATGCTCTCCAGAAAACATCAATTGCCGGGATACCCAGGGCCGAAACTCCACCCCATTACATCTCGCTGGTAAGTGAGCAATTGGGTTAATTTATTCATAGGAAATCCTCCTTGGAACAGATTTAAGAAACTTTCAAAAGTACATGTCTTTTTAACAATTTCTTACTGTATTTGGTCTACGATTCCTTCATTGCTGAGTTTTCATTCATGCTGTGTTTCTTTTTACACATAGCTGGTTATAATAATTTGGAAGTTGCTGAGTATCTTCTAGAACACGGTGCTGATGTTAACGCTCAAGACAAGGGAGGATTAATTCCACTACATAATGCGGCATCCTATGGGGTAAGCTTTAATTAATAATCTCAATGTAGTCAAGTCGTCCAGTTTGCATTACGCTAACAAGTATAAAACAAGTAGAAGAAACCAGAGCAACCAAAAGGGAATAACAGCATAAAATTGATTTTATTTCAGTCTTCTACAAAATGTTGCTGAAATATGTACAAGGGGAATTGTAAGATTTGTACCAATTGATGAGAATATTTGTAACTCAGGGTTGAATTGAAGTCTTTGGTGTTCTCTGAGCTTGGTTGTTTTTTTGCAGACATTTCATTACCCAACTAGGTTAGAGGACAGACCAGTTGTATATAAACAGAGAGCAAACTCCATTCCCTTCTAGCACTGATGATTTTACTTAATTGGATAATGAAACTTCTGCAAGAAAACAACCAAGTTCAGAGAGTACCAAGGACCCCACAGCATAAGATCCGTCTTGCTTCTTGGTAAAAAACAAACAAACACATAATTGTTTTAAATAGTAATGTGAATATCATGTTATCTCTTGGTAAATATTTCTCTATTATGAAGGTGAAAATTAAGACTTGATTAAATGATGTATGGATCAAAAGTTCTGTCTTCTATTTTCTGTCTTAATTGTAATTAGTGTTACCTTTTTTCAGTTTTTGCATAGAAAAATAAAAATGACAAAATGCATCTTCCATATTAAGGAAGTTTAGATCGTTGAAGAACTGAAAGTTGTATATTTTACATACTGGCTTAACTAGTGTGCTAGTTACTCATAGATCTCTTTGTATGGAACTATCTAATTATATCAATTATGTTTACAGTGCTGCATACATCCAGCTCTGTCATAGTTTTGAATGTATAACAAATCACTTAACAATGTTTGCTTTTCTCTTTTTAAATTGGGAATTCTTCCTATTAATTTTTTTTTCCATTTTTCCTCAGCATGTGGATATAGCAGCTCTATTGATTAAATATAATACCTGTGTAAACGCTACAGATAAATGGGCATTTACGCCATTGCATGAAGCAGCACAAAAAGGAAGGACGCAACTCTGCGCTCTACTTCTAGCTCATGGAGCAGATCCAACAATGAAGAACCAAGAAGGCCAAACCCCTTTGGATCTTGCCACAGTAAGTTGGTTTTAAAAAATAATGACTCTTATTTCAGTATTTAGATCAGCTGACTACAGCGATAGTCATTTATTTCCTTCATTGATCATATTTATATAGTGAAATATCTCAGTAAATGTATGGAAATGGATTTGACCTGAATCTATTTCTTTAAACATTTTGAGGAGCTAAAGTTGTTTGTATAGTGTGCTCTATTATCATCCAGTGAGCAATACAGAACACCACACAATTTATTATACCACATTGGTTCAATATATATTGGATGCTTGGTAAGGCAGGATAAGAAAATATTTTTGGTTTGTGCAGATTGAATGCCTGATTTTTGAATCCATTGCTTCATTCAGACAAGTTATAGTGTGTAATGTGGTTGCACTTACTATTTAACAAATTGCTTTATTCCTTTCATTTTTTATTGCTCGAACTTTATCTGTAACTTCCAAAACAAAGTGTTTTTTTGAAATGCTTCGCATAACACCTAAAAATTTTATGTACAGTGTACATAAAAGAGAACTGTCTGAGGGTAAACTATTTTGTAATATTTCAAAGTGTTGTGGAAAGTAAATGTCCTTCAAACTTTATGTTACTACTTCCAAAATCAGGAATTGTTCCAAAGATTGATGACTTGAATATTTGCAAATATTCAAATATTCTTTGAATGTTTGCTTTTGAGCATAGAGATAGTTGTCTTGTTTAAACTATTTCTTTAAAAATGATTGGTTTTGGTTTTATTTTATTTTTTTAAAACACCATTTTATTTCCAGGCTGATGATATCAGAGCCCTGCTTATTGATGCAATGCCTCCTGAAGCCTTGCCAACATGCTTTAAACCTCAGGCCACTGTTGTTAGTGCCTCTATCATTTCGCCAGCATCCACTCCATCTTGTTTGTCTGCTGCCAGCAGTATAGATAACCTTGCAGGACCTCTGGCTGAAATTGCAGTGGCGGGCCCATCTAATGCTGGAGATGGAGCAACAGGAACAGAGAGGAAAGAAGGAGAAGGTACTCTTCCTGGAAATCGCCAAAGTCGCAGTCCTAAATGTGCATAATTGGAAATCATCTTTAATCCTAATTTTTGAGGAAATAAGTCTAAGGTCCTTATTTAGATCATGATTTCTAAAGCTTTGTCGGGGGAAAAATCTTAACACTTGAAGAAATAGATAAAACAGATTTTCCCTTTGGAATAACTATTTTTCTGGACTTTGTCTTTTTAAATTTGGGACTTTAAATTAGTGAACATATAGAGATATTTAGTCTTTCTATAAACTTGATTGATATAAGACATATATAAAACTGTAGTCAAAATTGTAAAAACTGTAGGATGATGGATGTTTGGAGGGAGAAATATCTTTTGGTGTTTGTTATGCTACCAACCAGCATGAGTAAATTACTCATTAAGTTATATAACATTAGAGAAGGAGGAGGTGAATAGAGCAGAGAAAATGGAATGTGCAGATGGTAGCTTAATGCTCACCAAAAGAGATTTTATTAATAATGAAAATTCATACTATCTCCCATAAAAAATGCCATACATGTCTCTTGTTTATTCTTTTTTCTAGTAAAGATTTGTTTACTTGTAGAAGGTGCAATAAGAGGAAGTATTTCAGATTGAAAATATTACAGTTAAAGGACTAAGGATTTAAATGGAAGCTTGGTGGGTAATTTGTATTGATGACTAACATGAAGGATATTTTTGTTGTAGTTGTTGGTCTTGACATGAATATCAGCCAGTTCTTGAAAAGCTTGGGTCTGGAGCATCTCCGGGATATATTTGAAACGGAACAGGTAAAAATGGTCCTAAGCTAGTGTTGCATTTATTCTTCTATTTCAGTTCAATAATGTGCATGAAAAAGAAAGATATGATGGCTAGCATCAAAAATCTCATAGCTAAGTTTTCTGTGAGAGAGATTTGGTTTTTTGTTTCTAAAGCAACCATCTGACATACTTTATGGTAAATTGACTTTCAAATAAAGCGGTAATATGGTATGAACCTGTTTTTGTAGAGACGAATTTAAAAAGAGCTACTGAGAAGTTATCTGGAATCAGCTATTTGATTAAATTCAGTTTTACTTAAGCTGAGCAAAGCAGTTCAATCGGTTTATTTCTTTTTCAGCCCTATTGCCCTCTTTAAAAAAATTCAGGTATCAACATCTTGTATTGCATTAGGTCTACTTTGTTTCTTCTCATTTCAATTAATGTGCAAATAATTTGCCTAAGTTCTATCTTAAAAACAAAAAAAGGAATAAATCTTGGTGCTTTTGTTAATTACCTAGCATTTTTCCATCCATTGTTTCAGCAAAGGGAGTTCAAATTACATTTTTTAAAACCCAAAGCAAACATGAATAATTATGTCCCCATTTCTGCTCTCTGTAATTATTCTCTATGCTGGGGACATGAAACTCAAATTGCACTGAAAGTTGAAGAGTGAGAGAAATGCTTGGTGCTTGCTACCAGTTATTCTTCTCCTGTCTTCAGCTGCTCCCAGTACAATTTATCTGACCAGCCAGCTGGGCCCTTAATCTTCCTAGATTGCATTCCCTATCCCTACTTAAAATATATTGATGCTATCTTTCCTGGGTTCAAGGTGACTAATGAAAAATGCTACTTTTTCCTTCTCTCTGTGCTGTTCAGATTACCTTGGATGTACTAGCAGACATGGGCCATGAGGAGCTGAAAGAAATTGGCATCAATGCCTATGGGCATCGTCATAAGTTAATAAAAGGTGTAGAGAGGCTTCTAGGGGGGCAACAGGGTAAGTCTGTTAATCTACTAAAAATCAATTTGAGATTCAGCTAAGAAGTAAAGTCTCCTTTCATAAGTTACAGAAATCTTTCAGGAGAGGTCTTAGTTTGGGAAAAGCAGTGAGGGGGAACAAAAACAAAATAAAAATATTTGATAAATAAAATGAAATTAGAACTCTCTTTTTTTTTTTTTTGTATACTCAGAATCATTTTCCATTTTGTGCTATCCCATATTTAATATTCCCAGTTGTGTGATGGTTCCACATGTTGATCAGCCTCACCCATGTAATGTAGCTCTGGTCACTGTCCAGATTCAGGGACATTGTTTTAGTCTTCCAAGTTTAAGGAATTGCCATCCTGTTTTTAGGGGTTTTTTTGGTTTTTTGGAGACTTATAATCAATTATAATGAGAGAGTACATTTTCTGAGTACTCCAAAATCTTAGCTCTTGTCTAATCTCTATGGACAAAGAGATTGCAAACCTTAGAAAATGACTAATTTAACTTACTTTTTAAAATCCAGCGATTTTTAAATGATGGCAGTGGACAGTATTCCATCAGTCCTACTTTTATAGTTGGTTCTTCTTGGTGAATGTATGTGCATACAAGTTTAACATATTTTCCTTTTCAGGCACCAATCCTTATCTGACTTTTCACTGTGTCAGCCAAGGGACAATTCTTATAGATCTTGCTCCTGATGATAAAGAACACCAATCTGTAGAAGAGGAGGTAAAAAAAAATCAATTTTAAAAAAGCTTAAGATAGGTCTTTGAATATAACACAATTGTTTCTTTGTTTATAAACATTTCTGTACTATGCAGCACCCAAGTAGTTAAGTAATTCTAGATAACATAGTGGAATTTTGTACATATGCAATCTACCTTGCAGGAGACATGAAAACTCCTTAATTTCACAAAACATGGACAGGCTTAAGCTTGTTTCCAAGGTAGGAAACTGTGAGCATCCTAAAGCAAGCTAAATCCCAAATATGTTGAGGAATTCCTGGATGCTTGACATTCAGACAGATCAGCCATCAAAAGGCACATAGATGTAAACCACATTTACATACCATTCAATAGAGACAAAAGAAAGCTAAAAAGGAAACAAAAGCATAACATCTGATAAGCAATCAACACCCTGATAAGCAGGGATTAACACTAGACAAACAATCAAGCAGGAAACAGCAGCGTAACCAAGGAACTACCAAGGAGAAAGCTACACCTCATCAACGTTGATAGGGCAAGCTACTATATTTATTTACTAGATTTATATGATATCCTTTTTGGTGTTACAGCAACTCTGGGTGGCTTACAGGATAATAAAAAGTGAAAAAAGTAGTACAAAATACTTAAAATTAGAAAGATTAAATAAGAAACAAAAATTAAGAGGACAGATCACATGGGGATTGGGATCTTTTCTCTACCCCAGCAGCTACTGCCAGCCTAGAACACCCCTATAAAACCCAACTCCCTTCTAGCATTGGAGATCTAGTTGGGTAACTAAATGTCTGCAAGCAAACAACCAAGGTCAAAGAGCACCAAGGACTCCACAGTTGACTACTGAGCTACAGGTATTATCTCCTATCAGTAGCAGGGGTGAAATCCAGCAGGTTCTAACAGGTTCTGGAGAACCGGTAGTGGAAATTTTGAGTAGTTTGGAGAACTGATAGTGGAAATTTTGAGTAGTTCAGAGAACCAGCAAATACCACCTCTGGCTGGCCCCAGAGTGGGGTGGGAATGGGGATTTTGCAGTATCCTTCCCCTGCCACGCCCACCAAGCCACACCACGCCCACCAAGCCACGCCCACAGAACCGGTAGTAAAAAAAATGGATTTCACCACTGATCGGTAGCATAGTCCAAGATATACAAAGAATGGAAATCTAGGGTGGAAGTTCATCACATCTTTGAGTCACTTTCATACTAAAAGAACATTATCTTTTCACATAGGAATATATTTTTGCGTACATGTATTCTTTGCATATTGCTAGAACGAATGCAGCATCATGGTTTATTTCAGTTCCTCTGCCTAAAAAGGCTTTGCAGCATGAAAAGTTTAGAATTTTATGGAAGTATTACTTTCCCTCAGTCTGAAGAGATCTTACATGCCTCTTTCTACTTCCTGTACTTAAAAAGAAACCCCTATTAAGGATAGTTTACATTCAGTATTTAATCCAATAGATATCATTAAATGTCTACGAAAGCAGATGGGAAAACTGGGAATTTCAGAAGTAGCAGACAGGGAAAGGTTTAAACATTTTTCCTTACATCTAGTCCCAAACCCACTTACCCAGTGATAGTTCTGTTTAGAAGGACTTTATCTTGTATAATTTGCTTTTTTTCAAAATCTTTCTATGCTTATAATACATTATGTGCAGATAGAGTCTTGCGAGTTGACCAGGTGTAGAAATAAGTCAGGAATGAAGTCTTGTTATTGCTGAGAGAAGCCAAAATTGCATAGCTAGTCTCATACAACCCAAAGTTTGAAAGAGTCTCTTTCTTTATGAGTCAGAAAGTGGCAGCACCCAGCTGATGCCCTCTGCACTTGTAAGCTAAGTGAATCAGCCCAGGCTGGCTGGTACTTGGATGGGAGACTTTCAAGGAATACTAGGACATAAGCTAAATGTGGATGTGAAGAAATGTAACAGAAACAGTGCAAACCTCTTTCTTATTGTAACCAAGAAACATGCATGGATTTACACAGATGTGTGTTGAATTGGAGCTTGCAAAGCAGCCTCTTGCAAAAAAAAAAAATAGTTTGATAAAAATTAACATTGCAAAATGAATGGTTGTGGCAAGGTGAAGTAGAAAGGAGCATATGGGAAGGATTTGCAGGGGTGAAAGAGCCTAAGGCAGCTCCCACAACAGCCTGCTGTTAGATCCCAAGGGGGTGTGAGCATTTGAGGAATACCCTAGAGAGGTTGGGCTGATGCACTGTTGCCTAGCAGCATTAATCACTCTTATCTCTCTTGACTGACTTGGTTCCAGATAAACAGCAGGAAAGAGAAAGCGAGACAAACAGGATGTCTTTGCTTTTCCAGACCACCACCAAGTGAAGACTGTTCTCTCTAACCCCCTCCCACTTTTCCTCCCCACCAGTTAATTTATTGGCAGCCCATCTACAGTAGTGGCCAAAATTGTGGAAACCTTTTGGGAAAAGTACAGTATTTTTGAGGTTTGATGGCTAATATCACCACTTTTTTTTTTGAGTAGTACCATAAAATTATATATCCTCTGTCCAGGGAACATGGGTTTTAGCCCAGTTTAGTCTTTTCAACCTTTGTTTGAGAGATAAAAGCAGCTTTTTTTTGTGGAATTCTAGATTTTAGGCCAAATTCCTGCAGTCTGCGCCAAACAGTCCTTGCACTCAACTTCACATTGCATTGCGCCATTTCATCTTGTATACACCCAGATGATTTTCTACTTTCACGTAGGCACAGTCTCTTAATTCTTTTATCATCACTTGCTGTTGTGCACCTTTTCCTGCCTTTACCAGTGTGGTTTTGTAGTGACTGCGTCTCCTTATACATCTTCAAAAACTTAGAAATGCCACCTTTGGTTAAGTTTCCACCAATTTTTCTTCTAATTTCTTTATGCAATATGCTAACTCCACTTAATAATACTATTTTACATCGCTTTCTGGGCGACCAGTCAACTCTC
>QLTV01002279.1:3477753-3495248 GCA_003457575.1 Thermophis baileyi
ACGCAGTGATGATCACATGCCATGGACTACATGGTATGGACTACATTCCCCAGAATGCTATGTCTTAAAGCGACAGTTCTTAATTCTAGGCTAAACACTTGATAAGCCAGCACAATGCAAGTCAACAATTGTTGATCGTAGGTCTTCTGAGAGCTCTTTTCTGCGACGCATGGTTCACATCAGACAGTGCTTCTTGAAACCAGTAAACCCAAAACAGGTGTGTGTTTTTAAAGGGCAGGACAGCTGTCAGCAACACATCCAATATCATCACACTGATTGGAGTCAAGGTTGGCTCACTCCTGGCTCCAATTAGCTCTTGGAGAAGTCATTGGGCTAGGGGCTCACATACTTTTTCCTCCCTGCACTGTGAATTTTTACATGTTATGTTCAGTTAAACCATGGCAACATCTAATGTTTGTGTAGTATTATTTTAAGCAGACTGTGTTCTTCTATTGTTTTATGACCAATTCATGCAAAACTCCATGTAATCCTAAAGGGTTCACATACTTTTTCTTGCAACTGTATGTCCACATCAGATACACAAATTTTGAGTACAGTCTGGCGTAAATTCCTACAATAGACTTAAGAACAACAATACTCCTTCCCAAAAATCAGACAAAAAAATTGCTTCCATCAATTACACATCATTGTCTCACCTACTGTGGCCTTTGCACTCCCTAGAAGAGTTCAGTGCAGTTCCTGGTGATCAGTTTCTCTTTAAACAATATTTAGGAAGATTTTTAGATGCTGACCTTGGCTTTTATACATCTCTTCTGCCCCATTAGAGTATGCTATTTGCCCCCAAATGAACAAAGTAAAAAGGAAGATTTTATATTTGAAGTCATGGAAAAGTATCTGTTCTACATAACATGATAGATATTAAATGGATTGTGTTAGAAGCAAAAATATCAGAGAATCGTGGCTCCTCAGACAAAAGTAATATAAAAATTAAGTAAAATGAACTTTTTCTGTGTTTTTAATTATTTCTGTATAATGTGGAGTAATTTGAGTGTATCTGCTTATTCGTAGGCTTACCCTGAGTATCTCATTACATACCAAATTGTAAAGCCAGATACTCCCTCACAGACAGCAGTGGCTGCGGAACAGAAGACCTAGTAGATGCTGGTTCATTGAAGTAGATTACATGACTTACGGACTGGATGGTTGAGATTAGTTTCAGAATATCAAAATTATATGGAATTCTCATCATTCTGGAACTGCTTTGTGTGTTTTATAAAGCATTGTTCTGTAAATGAATCTGAGTAAGTGATATGTACTCAATTGCTACTATTCCTTTTGAGGAAATGTTTACAAAGATTTGCCTTTTAACATCCTATCTCAGGCTCACTTTCCCTGCAGTTGCCATGTGTGTAATGAGAGCATCACTGCTTTAATCTGGATATATGGAAATGTAATTTGTAGTGCTGTGCTACAACTCTTTTGAAAGAACAGCAGCAACAGCTGTAGTGAAGTGCAGAGCCTCTATTGAACCCATACCATCCTCTCAACATTCATTTTTCTTTTTAGAAGTCTTTAGTCAGTTATTTATTTACATTTTATTCTTCTGTTACAAAAATGAGCCAGACCCTCCTCGAGGATATTTTTGCACAAAGTCAAGTTGACTAAAATCACTTAACAATGCAATAGGAATTTCTTATCCAAGAAGGTGTTCGAGATATAGTTCTTTGGTCTGGGATTCTTTTTGCACTTTTTATTAATTCTTTTATGTTGCTAGGAACATAATTTTAAGGTAGAAATCCTGCTTTTTCCCTATCAAATTTCTTTTTCTTTATAAGATGTTCATACTAGCATCCATGTAGCAGCTTCTTTGGGAAATGGTCTCTGTTCCTCTGTTTTGATTTCTCGTTGCTTTCTCGTGTCTAATATTCCAGTAGCACAGTTTGGATGTGTCTGATAAAATGCATAGGAAACATTTGTTGGATGAAACTGAATAGTCACAGGATCCTGTTTTCTCTCTGCCCTTCCTAAGTGAAGTTGTAAGCAAGTTAGTGAAATTCCTCAAAGAATTGGATGTCTTCTGTGGGTATTTGTTCTGGTTTTTAAAAATATTTTCATCAGATAATGAACAGCAAGGGAGCAGAGGTTTGAGCCAGAAGCCTAGTCCAGTTCTCACATGTGTGTGTAAACTCCAAAAGGACCATTTTTTCACAAAGGGCCTATTAGAGTATAAAAGTTAACTGTAAAGCTTGCTTGAGGTCCTTTTTCCTTCCATAGGAATATTATGTTATTCCTTATATTATGTCTGGATTCATTCAGAGGTTGAACTCCATGCAAATATCTTCCAACACCTTATTCCCTTACCCCCAGTAGACTAATTAGACCAGTTAGGCTGGTTATATCAAGGAGTGTGTGTGTGTGTGTGTGTGTGTGTGTGTGTGTGTGTGTGTGTGTGTGTGTGTGTGTGTGTGTGTGTAGTGCAGAAGACTGCTACTTAGTTTCTAATTGATGTCTATCCATTAAATTCATCCCCCCAGATTTTCTTTGTGGCGAATCCACTTACATATCATCATCATCATCATCATTAATATAATATCAAAAATCTACCAATGAAAACAATCTCCCTGCCCTCCCCCAAACATCATTTTTAAACAATTCAATGACTTTCAGGGAAAAACAAGTAGTAGTAGAGATCTATAAGTAGAATATATAATGGAGAGAGACTGCAACATTGCTTTGCAAAATCTTTGGTAATTAAAACAGCCAAAGAAAGTTTGCTTATAATATAATTCTTCCGTGGAAGTTTTTTATTCCTTGAAAGTAAAGGTATTATATTACGAAATCTACTGGCATCTGCTTGGAAATGGGCAACGGTCTTACCTGATGAAAAAAGCCACTACCAAAAATCTTCCTCCAAAGACATTTCTAATATATATTAGAAAAATATACCTAATGCATATTAGAATAATGTACAGTTTACAAGAAAAATCATGTAAGCATTTGTCAGATTCAGCACTTGATCCAGGAGACGAAACAAGGTAACTTGCTGTGAATCTTTCAGTTTTGCTTCTGTTGTTTGAGGTCACTCAGTCTGTCTGGATTTCTCGGCACGTGATGACATAAGGCCCAAGCTCACCAAGATCATTTACCTGTAAAATAAATATCTACGTTTGGAAAGGATCCAGATGATGAACATTCACTTAGAAATGTTTTTAAGCACAGCTCTGGGCAAAATGCTAACTACGGTTGAATTGCAAATAGATGTGAAAATCTACATTTTGACAACTTCACGTGGATATGAATTAGGACTCAGCTGTTTTTCACATTTAATCCAAATGGTTAACATGGATGTGGAAGCCTAATGTTTTTTTTCTTCAGTAAGAGAGAATATTGATTCTGTGGTTGTCTTTTTCCTCCAGTGTGATGGTTAACCTAATGGGTAATTTAAATCCTAAATTCTGAGAATCTCACATTGCTCCTGTTTTGTAACATGTTTCGTGTAAGACTAAAAGGTGCTGTACAAGGAATTCCATTTTCAGTTACTTGTGTCTTGTAGTAATGTGATTTTTGTTACTCCTTTCTGGTCAGACTTTGAAAAATATACATGCACTCAAGTCTTCAGAGATCTAAAAGCCTAATAAGGAGCATCCTAAAAAACAATTGCAAACATAGCATTTATTCAATGTAACACAACAGTTAATGTTCCCACATACAGGAGTTGAGAATTGCTGCAAAGGACTTGTACACTTGATTCTGAAATATATTTCTTTGGGATAAGACTTAAAGTAATATATGCAGTAGATTATCTCTCAATATGTTCTGAATAGAAAACCTGATAAGTGCTTTGGTCATATGTGCGCATAGTCTTCAAAATAACAAAAGTGGTGTTAGCCTTAAATAAATTACATTTGGGGCTTCCTTCAACCCACTGGGATGAAAAATCCCAGCCACATCAAAAGATAATAAGATGCCATAAATATAGTGCCATTCATTGGTTTTGTCCCACTCTGAGAGAGATGTATAAGTTGAGACTTTTTCAGAAATTAAAGTTGATGGGCTTAATGTCACAGTACAATGTTGGATATAACCATAGAGCATTATCTACAGTATGTGAGCTTGATTCTAGCACTTGTAACCATAATTAGGAATTTTAAGTACCCCGATCATTTGTGACGGTTACACCTAGTACAAATAGCAGTAAATCTCCTTGCAGCAACATTTAGTTTTGAAAGGGACCCTACAGCCAATTCATTGATGAATATGTTTATATGATGTATGTATTTGCAACAACATATTTGTTGTATTACATGTTTAGGTACATACCTATAAATATAAATTGGTGAATAATCCGTTGAGCATATTATTTTAATTACAGTCCTGGGAGTTGGGAAGTGGGGGTTGCAGCTACAATAATGTCTTTGGTTATTTTTGGTTGCCCTAATGTCACATGCCATTGTGAGGAGAGATTGGGTAAGCTGAAAGCTACTTTCTGCTTTGTTTGTTGTTGGGATTTACAAAAACAAATAGATGTAGAATTTGGCTTCTTCTCGAAGTTAATCATTTCATACAAGAAACAAAGGATGGGGTGGTCTCATAGTTGCTCTCTCACCAGACTATCATATAAACTGGAGGATAGAAGTGGAATAAAGGGATTTTTTAAATAGCCATCAATTGAAAAATACAGCATAGTTTAAAATTTCCATCCATTGAAGCCTCTGAATTCTCTGAATATATTATTCATAACTCTGAAGTGCAAAATATATTACAGCTTTCTTTAGAAATCCAAACCCATTCAGAAATGCTACCTTATGAATAAAATATCTTGGACTATTTTTATGTGATTTCCAAACCATGGGATATTCGGTTTCAAATGTTTTGCATACCTTTGATTTAAATAAGGTGAAACCTTTCTCCACAAACCTCGAAAATTCGATGCGGAGGCTAGGAAGTGCTAGGAATCTTGGGAATGGTCATCATTTTTCTTGTAGTATAATCCTCAGCATTCTTGAATGCCTGAGATTGCATCGTGAATTGCTTTCTGCCATGATGATATTCCAGTAGTAATGTTTTTTTTTTCTTCTTCTGTGACCATTATCTGTCAATGTCGGAAATGACAAATGGCAATATTAAACATACGAGAGAACATTTTATTGTCCAAGCAGCAATAAACAGCTGCTGTTTTTAGAATGAAGAGGCAGAATTTCCAGATTGGAATCTCCAGGTAAAGCAGCAGTTTCATAGGAGATCTATGAGCGGATACTGGTATAATGAGTGTTATGTGCAGACTTGAATTGGGGAGGATGTTCAGGCCAATCACTGCAGCTGCGTATTTCACACTTTCTTTTGTCCATTGTAGGCCAAGCAGCAGTTCCAAGAAGGCAATTTTCAGTTGGGAAATGTCACAGAGAACAATTTGAAGGATTTCCCCTACTTGGGAAATGAAAAACTAGAGAGTTAGTTCATAGATCTTCCATGATATATGATTCAGCCCTTAAGGAATCAATTGAATAAATGCAGGGGGATGACTCAACCAGTAGAAGATTGAGATTTAAAGGACAACAAATCACCAACTATTTATTTTCTCTCAGTATGGTGGGAGAATTTTCTCCCTAGGCGGCAAAACATTTTCAATTCCATCTGCCTACTAAAATTTGTCACTGTGGAAAATTTGATTTTTACATGTGCCTTCAACTTGATGTACATGCACGACATTCTGATCTCTCTTATTTTAATACTATTTTCTTAGCTGCTTCCCCCAAGCCACAACTGCATATTATCATATCCTGGTATGACTAAGACACGACTACATAAATAATGAACCAAATGCAGTCTGTTGAAGCATGTTCTCATGGCAGCATAAAGCATAAACAAATGTACCATTTGAACTCTTGTTCCTATTTACAAGAAGCCAACATGCAAAGTCTACTACTGGATTGTCCATCACCTTAAAGGCCTGACTACATAACTGCAATGATTCTTGTGATCCAAATTTCTTGCTTCGTGGTTAGTGTCTGTATGGGCTATTGTAAATGTGGACAAAGCCAATGAAATTGCCATCTGCAACCATGTTTTATGCTGATTTAGCTTGCAATTACTGTATCTAGTTCATGGGGTCGCTATCTAATATAGAAGAGTTAACATTTCTAGTATTTCCTTACACTACATGATTGCAGCTCCTTATGGAAAAGTATAATAAGGCATTCTACCACCAACCCTGCAGTTGATTCTTTTTAAACAAGGATATAAACTATGTATGCAAAAGAAACTATTTTTGCTGGAAACCTTATTTCCAGAATTCAAATACAACTGTAAGCCATAATGGGGTGGGTTGGTTTTTAAATTACTGTAGCACAATACACAAACTCATCCACCATGATTCATTTCTTGGGTGGGTTCATATATTGTTCTAAAACGTGTGTGTGTGTGTGTGTGTGTGTGTGTGTGTGTGTGTAGCAGTAGTGGGTTGTAAACCCGTTGCTACCGGTTCACGCGCGTGATGCTTCTGCGCATGCGCAGAAGCGTCCCGGGTGGGTGGGCGGAGCCTCCCGCCACCGCAGCTACCGGTTCTAAGAACCGGGCCATATGCTGTACTTTTTTTCAGAGCTCTGGAAAAATATAGAACGGAATTGGAACTGCTTGGCTTCCTAATTGTTGCATCTCCATAAGTTGTGTAGCTACTCAGATTACAAATATTTTATGTGAGAGAACAACACACATAGCTAAAATTCTAGAATCAAAATTTTTAGGGCTTGAAAGCAGGGCTCTGGTGTTATTCATTTCTTGGGTACCCCCTCCTATAATGCCAAAATTATACCAAATTATTCAAAAAATGGAATTGGATAAAACAGTAACAATTGGTTATGAAAAAAATCATGTATATTTGTTCTATTTATAGAATTTATACTTGGTGCCAGATGTTAATGACTTAGACTAAGGTGTCAAACTGGCAGCCCGCGGGCCAGATGCGTCATGTGCAGGCCACGTCCACCCCAGCTCCGCAAATGGGGAAACCGTCGCAAAACGTCACGTGATGGCAATGCGACGCCGCGAGTTTGACACCTGTGACATAATTGTGTTTTGCACAAGAGTTTTGTGATTTAGTTTCCTTCATGCTTTATTAGATGGGGAAAACAGGCAGACTAACAGAGCAGTTTCAAAGAAATAGCTGTACAACATCTATTGTATCAAAACAAAGTCTTGTAGCAGCTTAAAGGCTAACAAATACATTATAGCATTTGCTTGTTTATGGAGCAGAAATGTTCCCTAAGAGTTTGTGCCATAATGTAAGGCACAATTTTCCTCTTCCTGTCTTCCATTCATGTTCCTTTTAGTCTGTAGGTTGGAAGAAGAAAAAAGACTAAATATGCATCTAAATATCTGTATGCCACTGACCACCATTTTTGTAAGTTATTGATCATAAAATAGATGTTTTTGTGTACTGGTTCTACGGAAAAATAGTTACTGGTAAAAGGTTTTAAAGACTGTTTATAGTGCAATTTCAACAATATTTTTTAATTTATTTGTAATGCCTTCAAGACTTCCAGCAAGTTTTCAGAATTGGTGACTTTGTTTATATAGGTTGATGGCCTCTGCCAATATATATATTGTATATTAAAGATTATATATATAATCTTTAGATCATCTTGGCATCTGTTATTTTCATAGGTATTAAAGTACTAGCTTTGCATTTTAAAAATCTTGTGTAACTTGCTTGCATAGCTAGCCTGGTATTCTTGATTTCTTTTGGCAATAGAAGAACATATAAAGTCTCAGTATGGTTTCTTCATTGTCTGTGAGTTGGAGTTGGTTATTTCCTTTTTTTTCTTAAGAGTTAGATTCTCTTAATTTAACATTGTGATGGAATTTTGCATAAAGCCAATGTAACAACTAAGTTAGCTCTTATTGTGCTTTCACTTAATGTCAGACATATAGTACCTTGTGACAGAATCAATAAACTTTTTTAATACTTGAACATTTGTACTTTTATTATGACATATTAACCATGAAACTATTCTCCTGTAATAGTAGTAGTAGTAGTGTTGGTCATAATAGCAATCTTAAGATTTCCTTCCTAGCTTACTATTTCATCTTCTCTTCAAAATGCCTTTGTTCACCGTATTCCTCTGCACAGATAGTGTATTTTAGTGCATCATGTATTTGGTCAGACGTATTCCTGGTTTGCTCATTATATAAAACAGGGGTCCCCAACCCCCCGGACTGTGGCCCGGTACCAGGCCACTGGGCCGCACAAGTGGTGGATGAGTGCACGCAGCTCCACTTGTATGAGCGGCGCACACATGCACACATCTGCTCACACCGAACCAACCCCTCCCCCCCACAAGTCCGCCAAGCCAGAAAGGTTGGGGACCACTGATGTAAACCACCTTTTTATCAGTTTCCTTATAAACATGTTTCACAAATAAAAGTGAAATTATATCTTTCAACTCAAATTTGCTTGGAATAAAGCAAAACCACCTTGAGTACTTGAGAGGTGGGAAATAAATTTTTAAAATGCCTAAAATCAACCTCCAGTGGGCCTGCAGGCTACAAAAATATTGTTAGAACCTACCTAAATTCTCTGCAAGATATCATTCAAAAGCATGTTTGATATCCCATTTTAAATAGGGGAAAAAAATCTCCCGATAGTAGGAAGTCTGCTTTGGTTTGAATGCAAAACCAATGCATGTAGTCCCCGACTTACGAGCACAATTGAGCGCAAAATTTGTTGCTAGAGCAAGACAGTTGAGTTTTGCCCCATTTTACAACCTTTCTTGCCACTATTGCTAAGTGAGTCACTGCAATTAAGTTAGTAATAGTTAAGTGAACCTGGCTTCCTCATTGATTTTGCTTGTCAGGAGGTTGCAAAAGATGATCACATGACACTGGGACACTGCAACCATTGTAAGTACACAAAAAAGAATGAATGAGCCTTTTAATTTTCATTATGAAAGGTAACCACAGCTGAAAATTTATTTCAACTAATTATCAAGCAATAAATTAAACAGTCACAATCTAAAAAAACACACATGCAATTTAGACATTCTATATAAAATATACATAATTGGGCTGGGTGTGGTATCAAAAACTTTGACTGAAGGGTAGGCCAAGTCATGTTCGAAGGGGTGTGCAAACTTCCCATATTGTACCCACAGGAGGCAGAACCTGCAAGATCCTGCCTGTGAAAACACTTATCATCCATAGGCACCTGATGTGCTACAGTAAAAATAAGCTAATCTTTAAGGAAGTCAAAGATCTCTTCAGAGTAAACTCTCCCAAGCTATATAATCATCAAGGAGCAAAACATGAAACCATTCTATTCTGAAAGACTAGCTTAAGTGTAGAAGATTCATGTGGCTATCTTTGGCATAACGTGATGGGTCCAATTTGGGGTGGGGAGAGCAATGTGGGACTGGAGAAAGGCCAGGAGTCTAGCCCAATTTTACAGAGTGAGAATATCTCAAAAGAAATGAGGGCTAAATCCCAGTAGGAATTGTATGTTTTGCTCAAAAGTCCTACTTAAAATTGGCTTCAGCAGTAAATTGGTGGAGTTTGATCTGAACCAAAAGGTATATCCTTGCTATCTAGGAATCTTACAGGTTGGCATCTCTCTTGAAGAAAAAATATCTCCTTACATGCCCTTTCTCTTAAGGTTGCTGCAAAGGTCTTAGTTTCCACATTACGTAGGATTCCTGGGGAGGGAGAGTACAACACTTACATCCTCTTTGAGGATCCACATGAAGGATTATTTTATAGAGCAGTGTTGCTCAACCACGGTAAATTTATGAAGTGTGGACTTCAACTTCCAGAATTCCCAAGCCAGCATGCCTGGGGAAGATTCAGCCTTTCCTAATCGGATTCTCATCAAATATTCTGACAGCTTCTATTATCCTTAAAAGTTGGCTAAACTGACTGGAGCTTACGAGACTTGAGCATCTTCAGGAACTCACTGTTGGGGATGCCGCTTGGAAGCAAGCTTGAATGCTTTCTTCCCTGATGACTCGAGACACTAAACCACTTGGCATGCAGAGATCTGACCTGTGTTAGGTGAAGAAGGAACAAACATGTCTGTCCATTGGTGTCAGTGAAGCACGTTTACTATTATTCAGATGACACAAAAGGCTTCCTTCCCAGCAAGAGGAGAAACAAGGGCCATAGGTCACTAACTTAGGGCTGATCAAGTTATCACACCAGAGATGCATAATCAGGAACCAAGAACCCAATATAAGCATGAACGAAGACCCTGTTCTTGTCACATCACCCTCAGAGGCAAAAGCTGGGAGGACAAGCAAGCATTTCCAGGTTTGCTGGCATTTCCCAAGTTGTCTCAAAAAATATCATCTTCCCCATGTTCCTAAATCCAAATCCATTATTGTTTTTCATTTTAAATTGGTTTCAGACACATGGAAGGAATCTGAAAGTCACTTCACAGTGAGCCTTCAATTCTTTTCCCTTTCTTTATGCAAAACCTCAGCTTAGCAAAACGGGTGACATTAGGATATGTTATAAATTCCAATCAAGAACTCCAAAAACCAGGCACTTTAATAAAATACGTCCACCCCGGGGGTTGCTGCTGATACAGGATGATCAGGTACAGGCACTAGAATGCACATTTCAAAACCAGATTGGACACCTTGTTTTGGACCTTGTCTAAACCCAAGACTTCTTGTGCGTCTGTTAAAGCAGTCCTTGATTCTGGCTTCAAGCAAGCCTGATCAAAAGATGCAGCTACTTTTAATAGCTGCTTTATTTAATGCAACTATTGCTCATGCAGAAGCCTGAAAAAGACAAGGTGCTTCAATAAAAAAGCAGAGAGGGGCTCTGCTCACATAAAGACCCAAAACTTTCCTTCCCAATCGTTTTTGAAGTGTGCCCTGCCCTAGCAGGCTCTTCACACATACGCAGATACTTCTTCAGCCTGCTCGCCCTCGCATATTTGGAGACTGTAGGTTCATGCTGGCTGAAAATTCTGGAATCTATAGTCCAAAATATTGGGAGCACTGGCTCAGATTCACACAACTCAGCCTTGATGTTCAACCACATTTGAGCCTTTGACTTTCTTTTTTGTCTTCTCCCTCCCCAACACCCAAAAACATTATCAGGACTTTAAAACTTCAAGCTTTTTATATTTTATATAGTTTTAGAAAATGAGGTAAAACATCTTGCCAAGAAAGGACATGCCGGAACCCACCGCCCCACTAGGTTCCGTTCTAGCTGCAACGTTGACCATAATTGCTCCGTCTTTGGTGCATTCCATTTGGCTGTAGGGGAGTGGGGGGGGGGAGTTTTTTATTGCCTATAGTGATTGCCAAATGGGGCTGTAGGATTGTGTCCTTCGACTGTCCCTAGGTGTAACAACCCAAAGGCTTACTCTAGCAGGTGGGAGAAGTGGTGATAGGGCTATGCAGATAAGGAAGGCTGCTCGAAGTGGAATGCACTGCCACAGAGACGGGGAAACTGAAAACGAACTGGGACGTAGGTGTGGAGGAGCTCTTCCCCCTTTCTCTTAGCGTTCCTGAGGGGCTCACAGCCTCAGCAGCACACGATGTGGTCAGCACTTGGGATTCAAACTGAAGCAGTTGACCCATGAAGCTGAAGTTTGGAGAGATGATGCTCCGACGTTGCTTGACAAACTCAAAGGCCTCCTCAAGCTTGACTCGCTTCTTCATGATTAGGTAAGCCAAACAGATGGTAGCTGATCGGGAGATGCCAGCTTGGCAGTGCACAAGCACCCGTCCGTGACACAACTTAACAGCGTCTAGGGGAGCAGAGCAGAAGCATTAGCACATTTCAACCCTTAAAGTGCAACTCTGACCCAACTGCGGGGCTGTGAGCCACAATTCCCCCCAGGCCCTTGGAAATCTCGCCTGCCCCCACTTTATTTATTGGATCACTTTATACAGCCCCCCAAGTGGCCGGCCAATTAGGCGGCTATGTAAATTGATCTAATAAATAAAAAGCAAAGGTATAATTTAGTTAACATATTTTACAGCATGTGGAAGGTGCTTTTTAAAGCAAATATTAATTACACTGTGACGATCCTTTCAAAATATTTGAAAAAATGTCGGGAAGCAGGGAAGACGCCACATATGCCTACCAGTAGTTAAGGATGTACAAATATCCAAAGTCACAGGAATCAGCTTTTCTTATGTGGAAAGGTGTTTTTTTTAAGGGCAAGGTACTTTTAAATCGCCTCTCGATAGATGATAGATAGATGATAGATAGATAGATAGATAGATAGATAGATAGATAGATAGATAGATATAGATAGATAGATATATAGATATCTATCATCAGTCTCCAATATCACAATCTTTAATACCCCTCAATTGAATGCAAGCAAAACATCCCTCAAAAAGTATTTGTGTTAGACCAAATATCTACCCAGGACTCCTCCACCGGAGGTAAGCTGTTTCTAAACGTAGTTCTAGATATCAAGGTGTGATATACAGTATGCACAAAGCAACCTAAATTATGTTGCAATTTTGTGTGCACTATTCATATCACAAGAATGGAGGAATGAACAGTGACTGGGAAGATCTCCCTCATTTGTTTCAGAAAGGAGATCTTTCCAAGAAACTTGGAGAATAGCTTTCTTTATTCAAGCTCAGTTCTGAATTTCCTGCAGAACTTAAATCTTGGCAAGTGAGGCTCCTGGTAATATATACACATACACACACACAATTATACACACACACACACACACACACACACACACACACACACACACACAAAGCATACTGTTACAACTGGAAAAAACTCAAAGCTCTGGAGGGGTGTGTCTATTAGTCCTATTATCAGATGTTAGAAAGTTGGGGAAACAGAGCTTTTAGTGCTAATGAAACGCTGTAGCTTTTTCCCTCCCACAGTGCCCAGAAACAGCACTCTGGGGCTTTTGTTCTGTTTGATACAGCAAAGGAGCAGATGTATAGGAAGGCAGAAAGACTAGGCTCAAAGAGATCTAACTAATGTGCGATAGTAAAGCTGTTGAGAACATTGCTTTTAAAAAAAGAGCATCTTCTGCTGTACACAAAGAAAGTGTCACATCCACAAAAGCATGGCATGGTATAAGTCAAAATTCTGCATCCTTGGATTCTTCCCCAAGATGGCGCTGCCGAAGGCTGCCTCGGTGAAATGCTCTCTAATGGTTTATTTTTTATTATTCTCTGCGATTCACTACGGATTTCATACTCACGAGACCATCTGCTAAGAATTAAGCAACGTTTCTTTAAGGAGCAGCTTTCTGTGATATCTCTCTCTCTCTCTCTCTCTCTCTCTCTCTCTCTCTCTCTCACACACACACACACACACCACACACACACACACACACGTCTTTACAAATGCGGAGGAGATTCTAACATTGGAAGAAGCAAATTCCCCGGTGCTATGGATTACCAGAAAAAACAAATGGAGAAAACGAAAACGAGGTAAAAGGGCGGGAATTTTAAACAGGCTAAAGAATAGGGGATATAAAACCCCTCTGCCTTCAATCTTCCTGACCAATTTACGTTCACTTGCCAATAAGATGGATGAAATACTCCTTTTAAACAGATGCAATTCTGATTTTCACAGCGCAGCTGACCTATGCTTCTCTGAAACCTGGTTAAATGAATCAATTGATGATAGCAGCCTGCATATCCCAGGGTTTCAGATTCAACGATCAGACAGAATTGCAGAAACATCTGGTAAAAAGAAGGGAGGAGGCTTATGCTTATATATTAGCAACAGCTGGTCTCAGGATATAATATACAAATTCTGTGATGAAAATTTAGAGTCTTTACTTATCAACTATAAACCATTTTACTCTCCATGTGAGTTCTCCTCATTTCTACTAATTGCTGTGTATGTCCCTCCACAAGCCTGTGTAAACAAGGCACTACGAACTCTAGCTGACCAGGTTATGGAGGCTGAAGCCAAAAGGAAAGAGCTACCAAAATACTTTCAGCATGTCAATTGTCCCACTAGAGGCAAGAATGCTTTAGACCCGTGATGGCGAACCTGTGGCATGCGGAGCCATATCTGAGGGCACATGAGGCGTTGCCCTATATCAGCTCCAGCGCATGCGCGCGCTGGCCAGCTGATTTTCGGCCTTCCAGAGGGGGGAGGCCATTTTTGCCCTCCCCAGGCTTCAGGAAAGCCTCCTCCAAAAGCTGCGGGCGTGTGCAGAGCGTCGGAGTGCCAGAGCCGGGCTGCCCCACCAAAGGGACACAGCGAGGTGATGTCAGCCGTTTCCTGGCGCCAGAGCCGAAAGGACCCGGCGGAGCAGCTATAAAGGCACGCGAAAGGTAAGGGATTGGGACGCCAACAGGGCTGGAGTCGGTCTGCGAGGGAGTGATAGGCAAACTCCATTTTGGCTGAACCAACGGGTGTTGTTGGGGTCTGGGTTTTTTTGGGGGGGGAGCTCGATAAAAATGGTGGAGGTGCAAAGAGCCGAGGCGGGGAAGGAGCAGAGGGAGGGGCAGGCAGCCGCCCAGCCAGCAAATGCTGCCCCATGTGCCTGAGTCGGCTCCCAGCGTTCCTTGTGCGCAGCCCCGCCACCCCAGGAAGGAAGCATCAGCTGCAAGCCTCTTTGCGGCTGCAGCAGCGGACGATGGGCCCAACCGCAGGCCGCGCGGCAACCCCCGCCCGACCCCCGCCATGCCTGCTGCCAGTCGAGCCAAGCCGGGGAAGGAGCAGAGGTGGGGAGGCCAGCTGGGGTGGTCTCCTCACCTTAGTGGCCATGGTGGGCTTTGGCGGTGTGTCTCCCCACCTCGGGAGGGAGCCTGACTAGCGACTCAGCTTTTAGGCTCCCTCCTATTGGGCGGCGTCAGCGCTGGGGGGAGGAGGAAGGTGGTAGCGGCGGCGCGGCTCTGGCTCCGTTTTCAGCCCAGCCGCCTCCCCTTCCCTTCCTGCCGGACTTCCAAGCCACGAGAAGGCGAAGAGCAGAATCCAGGCTGCCAAGCACCGCCTGTGCTTCCTCTTTCCTCCTGCTTCTTCCTGGTCACTTCGCCCATAGCCAGGGGCGGGGTTTCCACAAAGGTGTCCCGAAACCCAAGCAGGAAAAGGGAGAAAAGGAGCCTGAGCCGAGCCTCCCAGCAAGGACAGCGAGATCCGAAAGGCAGGCAGGCCTGGCCATAGCCTTCCCTTCCTCCTCCATCTGCACCAGGTGCTCACCGGAGCCTTTCGGATCTCGCTCTCATTGCGACAACCATAGTGTAAGCAGGCAGGCGAGTGAGCTAGCCAGTGGCCAGGCGCACGTGCGCTCGTGGAAGCAGCAGCAGCAGCAGCGAAAGCGGAGAAGAAGAAGATAGGGCATGCAAGGGAATCCCGGGAGGAGGGCGAGGTGCCCCTAAGCCGGCCGGTAGCTCTTGTCCTTCCACCCTGCAGCTGCAGCTGCTTTTCTGGGGTGGCGGGGCTGCGCACGAGAAACGCTGGGAGCCAGCGCACGGGGCAGCATTTGCTGGCTGGGCGGCCACCTGCCCCGTCCTCTGCTCCTTCCTCGGCTCAGATAGGCCGACAGCAGGCATGGCAGGGGTCGGCCGCACGGCCTGCGGTTGGGCCCATCGCTTGCCGCTGCAGCCGCAAAGAGGCTTGCCGCTGATGCTTCCTTCCTGGAGTGTGGGGAGAGGAGAGCGAGATCCGAAAGGCTCCGGTGAGCACCTGGTGCAGATGCATCTCGCTCGCCAGCCAACCAACCAGTCAGGCAGCAGCCGGGCAGGGCTCTCTGGCTTGCTCTGCTCCTCTTGTATGCAGAGAGAGAGAGAGGAGGAGGAGGATGGGAAGGCTACGACCCAGCCAGGCCCGCCTGCCTTTTGGATTTCGCCCTCCTTCTCTCCCCGCCACTCCAGGAAGGAAGCAGCAGCGACAAATCTCTTTGTGGCCACAGCGGTGGGCGATGGCTGGAAAGGGCTGGGAGGCTCGGATAGGGTTCCTTTTCTCCCTTTTCTTGCTTGGATTTCAGGACACCTTCGTGGAAACCCCGCCCCTGGCTATGGGCAAAGCGACCAGGAAGAAGCAGGAGGCGAGAGGAAGTTCTGTTGCGGTGCTTGGCAGCCCAGATTCTGCTCTTCGCCTTCTCGTGGCTTGGAAGTAAGGCAGGAAGGGAAGGGGAGGCAGCAGCTGGGCTGAAACCGGAACCAGAGCCGCGCCACCGCTACCGCCTTCCTCCTCCCCCCTCCTCCACCGCCGCCCAGTAGGAAGGAGCCTAAAAGCTGAGTTGCTAGTCAGGCTCCCTCCCGAGGTGGGGAGACATGCCACCAAAGCCCACCATGGCCACTAAGGTTAGGAGACCACCCCGGCTGGCCTCCCCACTTGCCCGCCCCAGGTTTTGGGAGTGCTGGCTTGGCCGCCCCCGCATGTTTTGATTTGTGTTTTAAAAGGAGTCGGGCGCGTGTGCTCGTGGAAGCAGCAGCAGCAGGGAAAGCGGAGAAGATAGAGTGCGTGAGGGAATCCCAGGAGGAGGGCGAGGTGTGTCTGAGCTGGCCGGTAGCTCTTGCCCTTACCCCTGCAGCTGCTGCTGCTTTTCTGGGGTGGCGGGGCTGCGCACGAGGAACGCTGGGAGCCAGCTCAGGTGCACGGGGCAGCATTTGCTGGCTGGGTGGCCGCCTGCCCCACCCTCTGCTCCTTCCCTGGCTCGGATTGGCTGGCGGCAGGCATGGTGGGGGTCAGGCAGGGGTGCCGCGCCGGCTGCGGTTGACTTTGCACCTCCGCAATTTTTATCAAGCAAATTTTGAATGGGGCGCATGCGCAGTGCGGCGTGCATGGGGGGGTTGTGTGCGCATGTGGGGGGCGTGTTGCATTATGGGTATTGGCACATGCATGTGCAATAGCGCGCGCGCTGCCATTTTTGCCACGCAACAACAAAAAGGTTCCCCATCACTGCTTTAGACCATTACTACACAACACTAAAAGATGCTTATCGGTCTTTACCACGAGCAGCTGTGGGACACTCTGATCATTGCATGATTCATCTTGTACCTGCTTATAAGCAAAGACTTAAAACCACGAAACCAACAATTAAATCAGTGAGGACCTGGACTGAGGAGGCAAATTTAAAGCTAGAGGCTTGCTTTGACTGCACTGATTGGAATATTTTTGAAGATACCTCTGCAGACCTGGATGCAGACCCAACCCGCCACCCCCAAATTGCACCCCACCGCGAGACGCACGTCCTACCTGACACTTGTAGCTCCGTCACGTTCTCGGCATTGTGTCCAGAGAAGCTCATTGTAAAAAAAAACTTCTCGCGAGTTCGAGAATTTTGATTGAACTCGCGAGAAGTTTTCTTTTACCATGGGCTTCTCTGGACACAACACCAAGGAACGTGATGGAGCTACAAGTCCCAGGTAGGACATGCGTCTCGCGGCCCAACATGTTCCACCTGCCACAAATGAGTCTCTGTGAGACTCGTCCCGCCACCGCCGCTGCCTCGTGGAGCAGGACTCTGCAAGGCCTGTTGTGCCGTTGCATGCACCAACGGCAGAAGGACCCCAGCTGTGCCAGGATGATGAAGTTTGCGGCAGTCCGGCAGTTCGGGCATGCAACGGCACAACAAGCCTTAC
>QLTV01002279.1:3495425-3508994 GCA_003457575.1 Thermophis baileyi
CCATCACTCTGCTAAACAAATAATTCCCCCCAACACTGTCAAACTATTTACTAAGTCTGCACTACTATTAATCTTCTCATCGTTCCTATCATCCATCTCCACCCACTTATGACTGCATGACTGTAACTTTGTTGTTTGTATCCTTACGATTTACATTGACTGGTTCCTAATGTGATTTGATTGCTTATTTGTACCCTATGACTATCATTGTTGTACTTTGATTCCTGACGAACGTATCTTTTCTTTTATGTACACTGAGAGCATATGCACCAAGACAAATTCCTTGTATGTCCAATCACACTTGGCCAATAAAGAATTCTAATCTATTTTATTCTATCCTGAACTTGAAAATGGACAGTCAAATTTTTGAAGAATATAGTTCTAGGTTTAGAAACTTGGGCTCTACAACTCGCATCCAATTGTGGCAGTCCACATTCAAAGAGTTTTCTGCGACAACACCCCCATTTATCGAATTGCTCCCCAGCAAGACTTGATTGGTGCACACATTAGCACCATTCAGGCAGCACGTGAGAACCTATTTTCCCAAACTTCTTAATTGGCTTTTCATTTGTGTTTTTAGGTGCAGAATGAACTGCCTTGCAGCTGACTAGTTTATATGATGGTTTCTTTCGCTTTGTGTGTGTGTGTGCACATGCGCACCCATGAGTCAGTCTTGACTCCTGATGACCGCCTGCTCAAATAGCCACAGCATTCTTGGCAAGGTTTTTCAGAAGTGGTTTGCCATTGTCTGCTTGGGAAAGGAAATAGCCCATGGTCACCCAGCTGGCTTTGTGCTAAAACTCAGTGTCTCCCACTTCTAACTTGATGCCTTAATCACTACTCAACATTTTACTTGATTTTATTATGTTTTTATTCAAATTTTTAGTATGCTTTGTTGTAAATTGCCCAGGGCCTTAGCTATTCGGTGGCTTAAATTTAATAAAATAAAATCCAATCATCTCCACCCACATGCCATACTTTACCATTATCTTACCTATGTATTCGATGGCTTCCATGAACCAGGAGCTGATGTCAGTTTTGTGGTTATCTTCTACTGGAATGCACTTATATTGAAAGTGTCCTTCGAAGTGGTTGGGGCAGTCCGATGAAACATTTAATAAGGCCGTGATTCCCAAGGCCTCCAACATGTCCCTCCGAGCTGCATGATGAGCACTGCCAAGGAAGAGGAAAGGCAAGATTTCCACCGGGCCACCCTACGTCAGAGGGAAGAAACGAAAAAGAGGGGACAGTGTAAGAAACAAGAAAAACACAGGACCTCATGAACAAAAAAACACAACATACTGGCAGTGGTCAACATCTCGCCAATTCTTTCAAAAAGGACATCACCTGAACTTCTGTCGGCTCCTGTCTAGATGCACATGGGGTGTTCTCCACTGGGAAATTTTCTCATCTTGCTAATCTAATTTTTTTTAACATTCAATTATGACTTGCTGGTTGCACCTGCTCATCTATTTCCATATAGCTTTAGCTCCTTGTTATTTTATAATTTAATTTTTTAAAAAATATTTTCTGTTTAGAGAATATTTAAATAGAAGATTAAATCTGAAGTTTGGCAAATAAAGGAACTTGCTCACTCTGCTAAGAAAAGATGGAGTCGGAGTCCAGATGCTCTCTGATAACTCAGAAAATGTTGTCCCTAACAGGCAACAGTGTTCACCCCCACTTCATGGCTTCTTTTCACTAACCTCAAGATACGAAATATTACTCCCATAACTAAATTGTGCTTTAACTGTACAAGTTGCAACATGTTCTTTCCACACCTACGTTTCAGTCCAAAAATCAGAGACTGTCACCACACAGTCTCTGTCGTTTGCAGTTAAATTAAATTTGTAGATTGCCAACCATGAACTACAGAAATTTGCCTACGGTTCTGATATTTCCCACCATTTTTAATATTCATTTTTAAAATTCATTTCCCACCATTTTCCCATTTAATATTCATTTCCCACCATTTTTAAAATCAACCTCACCCCCTAAACCAAAATGGGTGCTGGCAAAAATGCCTCTCTAAATTTTATTTAGAAGTAAGTGCCAGCATGCTGAGTCACAATGAACATGTAACTCCTAATCAGGTTTTTGGACAGACAGCGCTGTGAAACATATACCCAAGGCTCCATATCAGTTGCTGACAGCAAAGAAAAAAAATTGCACATTTACTGCCCTTCTCCAAATAAACTTTCATACCTGCTAGCAAATAACTTTGGAATGCACTTTATCACGTCCTTAATGACGGTACTGTTGGTAGGTAACTCTGCACTGCAGGTTTGGTTCATTGTGCTAAGCTCAGACCAAGCCAATAGTGGTCAGCTGTACTAGCAGCTAGAAAGGGTTTCATCAATCTTCACTGGATTCCTCCACTTCGAAGTATTTCAGGGTTGAGATTGGCAGAAGATAGCAATAGCACTTAAGACTTATATACCACTTCATAGTGCCTTAGAGCCCCTCTCTAAGCGGTTTACAGAGTCAGCATATTGCCCCCAACAATCTGGATCCTCATTTTACCCACCTCGGAAGGATGGAAGGCTGAGTCAACCCTGAGTGGCTCAAATTCGAACTCTTGGAGTGAGCAGTGAGTTAGCCTGCAATACTGCATTCTAACCACTGCGCTGCCACGGCTCTTTATCACAAATGAGGGCAAGTTTTGCTCCACTATTATCTCTGGATAACCTGGAACCTGACAACTCTGCTTCAGCCTACATGCATTCCAAGGAATAAGCTGTTCTTATTACCTAATTTCTGCTACATATGCAGTCACATGGCTTGAGAAGGAATTTCACTGGCTCTTTGTCAGTGTGTGGATTTGTACATTCCTTGATTATAAGAGTATTAATCTTTTTGCTTATTGCATATGTGCAATAAGCTTAGTTGCCGAGTGTTAAAGCTAAAATAGTTTTATCCCAAAAATATAGGGATTTTGGAGACCCCTCTCCTGTCCCCTCAACATGATCTGTCACTCAATACATTCTCCTTTTTGGAAAGTGCGCAGGTTTATGGCACCTGAACCTTAAAATACTTATGGGCTAGAATTTCTACTATTAGGCAGAGAAAGCTTACTAAGTTCCAATTAAACACAAAGATCATTTACCCTAGAAATTACACAAGGAACTCTGTTAGTGGATCAGTGTTTGCTAGAATTGAAGCCAGCTTAATCAAAGCATTTTGTTGATGCTATTGTAATTAAGATACTTTATTATGATTGAGAGTTAGTACATCTGCATAAATACACTACAAACACACACAAACACACCTTGATGTTAAATAGCATACATCTGCTGTGTGATTTTTAGGTTGCAAGTTATTTTTTCTCAGTTTCACAACTGAATGAAATCATTCAGGGCTATCTACCTATGCTTTTTTCTTTTCAGTTCTTAGCTTCTTTATATAAATCTCTGGATCTAATTTGACAAGCCAAAAGGTAGCTTGCAACACAACATTAAGAAGAGTTTAGAAGAGGTTAATGAAAGAGTATCACATACATTTATAAAATACCCTGCTCAGGAGGCCATGTTTTAATTTTATTGATTCAATCTCTATCAACTGCAAGACAAAACTCTCATACAATACAGGTACTCCTTGCTTAATATCCAGTCGCTTATCAACCATTCAAAGTTATGATGGAATCCCCCCCCCCCCCAAAGTTACATCCCATTCTCAAAGTTAGGAATATCACATACCCCCTGCAGTCACGTGATATTCCATAAGGCAGGGGCCACAGCACAAAAGGCATGCTGCCTAGGTCCCACCAGATATATAACTGCTTAGTAGATGAGACTGGTAGCATACCTCTGCTGCTCAACCTGATGAAACGGGTAGATGTAACTAGGAAGTGGTAGTTCCTCAAATAACTTTGTCCCAGGGCACGTAGGGCATTAAAGGTCAAATCCAGCACCTTGGATTGCACCCAGATTGCAAACTGGCAACTGGCTGAGCTCACAGAAAAGAGATGTAATTTATACCATACAAAGGCAGACATAACTGTGCAGCCACATTCTGCACTAGCTAAAGCCTCTAAATACTTTTTAAAGGTATTACAGCGTATTATAATAATTCATTCTAGAGAGGACCATGGCATGAGTAAATGTGACTAGAGCCTCAGGGTGCAAGGAAGTTTGCATCTGGAACATAACAAGAAGTTATACAGTACAAAGGCCCTGCTGGCTATGACTGCCACCTGCTCCTCCAGCAGGAGTCATGATTCTAAAAGGATCCCCAGATGACAAACCAGGTCTGTTTGGCTAATACCATACCATCCAACACCAAAGATGGTAAAATCCCAGATCCAGAAGGCCTCAAACCCCTGTAAACCTCAGAGTCCTCCTTTCCAAGGAGGGCTCTGGTCACCATAAACAAGACCACTGGGTGACTGCCTGCAGATGCAATAAGGGCAGAGAAATCTCCCAAAACCATTAGTTTGGGAGATTGAATCAAGGACCTCAGGCAGGGAGGCTGCTACTCGGCAGGAAGGCTGGTAGGCACTAAATATAAACCGTAGGCAAGAGCCGAGGTGGCGCAGTGGTTAGAGTGCAGTACTGCAGGCTACTTCAGCTGACTGTTCAGCAGTTCAGCGGTTCAAATCTCACCGGCTCAAGGTTGACTCAGCCTTCCATCCTTCCGAGGTGGGTAAAATGAGGACCCAGATTGTTGGGGGCAATATGCTGACTCTGTGAACCGCTTAGAGAGTGCTGTAAAGCACTGTAAAGCGGTATATAAGTCTAAGTGCTATTGCTATTGCTATTGGTACAGTAGCAACAATCCCAACTGATTCCCAACTTCAGGAACAGGGTCTCACATCATACCCCTTACTCTTCACTTAATCTGGCTCTCTAACTCTAGAGCCAACAGCACTTCCCAAAATAAACCATATATAGCCTACAAATCTTCATTAGGAGGCCAAGACACAAAACATGGGTCCAACCAAAAACATCAATGCATGATACGCAGGTCCTGCCCATTTTCTTTGCTGGGCTAAAAAGCGCATGCAGAGATTTACAGATTTGCATCACTATGCACCCATCAGGAGCACATCTGAATCTATCATTTCAAAAAGCAGAAGCGAAGAAAAGAAAAAGTGAAATAAAAACGTTGCCCTGTTTCTCAATTAGATAGATTTGTCTTCCCATTTCACTCCAATTGACAACAAATTACCCAGAGCTTTCTGGTCAACCATGCTGTGCTGAAAGAAAAGAAACGTATGTTGTCTGTGACCACAGAGCAAGCAAGTTGCTTTGATTTCCCTCTAGTGCTTCACTATGCTACTAAATTTATATTTCCCAATATGAACGTCATGGTTAAATTTTGGAGCAGATGGGAAAACCTAGAGTTACAACCCCACTTGACCACGGAACTCACTGGATGGCTTGGGACCAAACCAATCTACATCTCTACATCTCAGGTCAATCTATCTCACAAGGTGAAATACAAAAAAAGAGGAGAATCCTCCACAATACTAGAGAAAAGTATAACAACTTGCCCTTGTAGATTTGGAGAACCTGAAATTCCAGCCCGTGTGTTCCTTCAGTGTCCTTTCTACAACTACTTGTGCGCTATTTGCCAACTCTATTTGCCAACAGAAGTTCCATCAGTTCTGAAAATGATTTTGTTTGCTTTGTATTACCAGATCAGAACCTTAACATCTCCGGAAGGATTGCGAAACTTCCTACAGCTGCCATTGCTTTACGCAGAAAAATACTGTCTTGATTTTAGGATTTTATAACTATAAAAAAAACACGTTTTACCTTGGATGCTGTTCTGCATCATATATGACTCACCACCAAGCACGATTAAATTAAACTCAAGAGGAGAACCTCCATGTATACCCTGTTTCCCCCAAAATAAGACATCCCCTGATATTAAGCCCAATCGGGCTTTTGAGTGCATGGCAATAAGGCCAAGCGCTTATTTCAGGGTTCAAAAAAATATAAGACAGGGTCTTATTTTCGAGGAAACACAGTATCACCGGAGGGATATGGATGCCATCAATAAATAAAAGGAAGCTTTTTGCCTCAGGCAGCAGAGAGCTTTGAAGCGTAGAGAAGCCAGCCTACCTGATCATGCTGTGGTGTCCCACAGGAACTGCAGCTATGGTCCAGATGCTCCACAGGTGCCAAAGTAGAGGCTGCTGTAAGAGATTTTGTCTTTGTGCAGAATTCTGGATATTCTGACTGGAATCTTTCGTAGCCACCTGAAAGTAAAAAAGAAAACATATCAAGTGGTGGTCATCATTTACAAGATGCTACAGATTTATTCAACTACTAGCTGTGCCTGGCCACGCGTTGCTTTGGCTCAGTCTGGTGATCACCCGTGTTGTAATTTTGTTCAGGACGCAATTCTACATCGAACGAAGCAGCAGCAGATCGATTTGGTGATGACATTCTCAATTGATTGAGAACTTTGTTCGCGATTTCTAAGCAGAAATCTTCAATCATTATCAATGCTTCGTTGTAGAATTCTGCTGTGAAATGCATGTTCATATTTGAATTTTTCCTTGTGTATTCGATGGAAAATATCTTCAGCCATGTGCGATTTATATTGGAAATGTGGAAATCGTAAATGGATCGTAAATAAGAAAAATTGAAATGGAATCGTAACATATTTAGTATAGTGTGTGTTGCTTTTACGTCCAACAGATGGTGCTGTTTTTCACAAAAAACATGTTGTTACCTGTCACAGGTGTGACATCTATATAATATAGGTATATAAAAACACGCACGTATTCGAATACAACGTTGTGTCAAAATTTCAAAGCAATCGGTGAAGAACTTTCAGAGATTTAAGATTTTGAACAAACGAACATTTACATTTTTATTTATATAGATTACCAATGCACAAGTAGACACAGAGGCCGGCCCACCTCCAACATATGCACAACATGCATAAATGTGTATTCAGACTTACATACTAATGCCCATCACCACAGATGTCTGCTTAAAAGCAGAGGAAGGGATGATGCCACAACACAGTGGCAATGATATGACTCACTTTAACAAAAGAGAAAGCAAAGTCAAGGATGTTCTGAAGTTTTTAATGACACTGTAAACCTGTTCATGACGTTTTCTTGGCAATAGTACGAAATCATCTTCTGGAACTTTGACTTCCCACAACCTAAGATTTCCTTGGTGATGTCCCATACCAATTAATCAAGCCTAATCAGGTCCAACCGTGTATGGCTTCCTAGACTGACTAAAACTAGCCAGTTTTAGCAGAAGACTGGAGTTGCACTCAAGACTTGCCACAGGTGTCTTCAAAAGGTCTCCTGCAAGGTATGTTACTGATACAGATCCCCAATTCCCATGCCCGTTTCTCCTGATCGTTTCCCTTCTGTTATATTAGTGCCTTACAGGAAAAACAAGCTTCTATTTGCATTTATACAAAGCTGGCTTTGACTTCAAAAATAATTAGCTGATCTTATGGCTGTAGAGACAAATCAAATATCAAATGAAGACATGGGTCACACCACACTGGATAAAATAGAGGACAAAGAAAAAAGGCTGAGATCAACACGCACTACTTTGTTTGAAACCTTCTGACTGCTGGCTATGGTTAATTGCTGTTTCTATTCAATGAAAGGAATCCTTGGTTAATCTACAGAGGCATTTATGTATAAAGGAAATATTGAAGAGCTGTCAAAGCACAACAGCCAAAGAAATCAAAAGGATCAGAGACCAAGAGGGCTATCATGAAAGCAATAGCAATCAACTGGCACACCAGGATAGTACAGGATGTAATAAATTGATATATGATACCACTATTGATAATAAAATACAATTTCTAAAAATGTACTTTTAAAAAACTAAGCATTTGAGAGAGTAATAAAAAACTCAGTGCAGTGGAATGAAATGTGATTCACTGTTGACAAAAATTAAAGGTAGAGCTTCCCTTGAAGATAATTCTTGGTTACCATCTGGATATGTCCATGTTTGCTTGGCACCATTGCAAATGAGGTTGGCCACTACATTCTTTCAAATTACTCTCTCTTAACATCACTGATAACCTTAACAAGGGTTCCCAAATCAGGCTTTTTAGGTGACCAGTGGCAATTAGTACCAACTTTTGGGAAACTGGCCTTATATTACCCTGTTTCCCCCAAAATAAGACATCCCCTGATAATAAGCCCAAACGGGCTTTTGAGCGCATGGCAATAAGGCCAAGCGCTTATTTCAGGGTTCAAAAAAAAAAAATATAAGACAGGGTCTTATTTTCGGGGAAACACAGTACAGAAAGTATGAGAGGGAAGTGCCCACTTTCCCAATTTAATTTTTTTAATTGTTTTTAATAGTCTGCCTAATTAATGGGTGGTTTTTTGGGAAGACAACAAAAGACACAGCAAAATGTGATCATGTGACATCAGGATTCTGTAACCTTTTGTAAATGCAAGCCAATTTCCTGCAGTGCAATCACATGACCATGCAGCAGTTGTAACTTCAAGGATGAGTCATAAGTAACTTTGAGTTTGTCATAATTCTGAATGGTCATTAAGCAACCATTTCTAAGTTAAGGACAACCTGTACTCTAAAAACACAATTAAACTGAGTGTGTAATCATGAACGTTTGGTTACCAAGGGATTGGTAATTTCATGATTGTTGGAAGGTTACCAAGGAACCTACCATGACTTAAGTTTACATCTTCAAGCTTCATTTGAACCATGCTTATTTTTTTGGTGTCTTTTTTTCACCACTCACTGCTTTCCCTCCCACTATATGCATATAGCTGTAGCTAAGGATATTATTCATTTATCTGTCAATATTAAGGCCCCCCCCAAAGCTTTCACCATAATACATTGTTAGTTTCTAAGATGCCAAAAGTTTTTGTTTTAGCTACCATACAAATTAACATGATTATACTTCTGGATAAATTTCAGCAAATTTGTTAACACAAAGTCCTCTTAGTGTAAAGACCATTTTCTACTTCTGGAGTCACTCAATAGTGAAATAGGCAGCATATAAATTTAATAAATACTCTACAACCACCAAAAGTTGCCAAACTAGTAGAACTCCCAACTTCTGGGTCAATTTTATTCATACAATTTAGAGGCTGCCTGACTCCAGGTGGCAACAAAATAGAAAAACAGATCATGCACATCCTGAAGCAAAACTACAGTGGTACATTGGTACTCATCATTAATTGGTTCCAGGAGGCACAATGAATACCAAAAATGATGAGTACCAAACAAATTTTTCCCATAAGGGATAATGTGGGCAGCCGACATTGACAAGTCCTAGCTTGTAACGTTGACTACCAAACGAATGAGTAGTACCAGACCGGGACAAAATTTTCGTGTCAAAATGATTGAGTACCAAATTTGATGAGTTTCAAAACAGTTGAGTACCAAGGCACTACTGTATATATCAAGTAAAATAAGGAACCCACAGCAGCTCAACAAGCACCCTTCTCAAGACCTGGGAGAACACTCAAGTTGCACAGACCAACCTACATGGGCTGCAAAAGAACACATGCCACGTTAGGAGCTGGGGCTGGTCAGCAGTATGTCTTTCAGGGTGATGGTGAATTTATTACTTTCTTAAAAACCCTGTCAGGCAGTTAAAAAAAAAAAACCTACACAAGGCTGCTGCTTAGCTGGCTGGCCACACATCAGGCAGACTTGTCACAGACTTTCAGAACTAGATTAGGATAGAAGCCATTCTGGGAGAGCGCAGTTCCAGAGGGCAGGTCCTGCAATAGAGCAGCCATGCTTCCTACAGTCTAATAGATTATCTTGTTTGATCAGGGGAATCTGGTGGGAAGAAATCATCAGAGAAGGATAGTCCCTCAAATAACCAGGCTCTATGTCATGAAAGGATTTATAGGTGATAGCCAGGACTTCATAATGCACTTGGAAGTCAACTGGCAACCAGTGCTATTTGCAAAGCAGTGGTGCCCTAAGGGCACGATATGGCATGCCATCACTGCTCACACCTCCGCATTCTGGACCAGGTGTAGCTTTTGGGTGGTATTCAAGGGCAGTCCAATATAGACTGCATTGCAAGTGTCCATTTTTGGAGTGGTTAGGGCATGAGTGACCATCTAAGGCATCCTAAATTAGAAATGGACACTACAGGCACGCTAGATGAATCTTTTCAGAGGCCTTCTTGGGTAAAGTTGCCTCTTGGTTCCAAAGTACACACCAGTGTCAAATGGGAAAGTACTACTCCATCCAGAACTAAAGATGGAAAATCCTGGGAACTGAGGAATCCAAGTATCCACAAGTATTAGGTCTTGTTAGGATTGAGCCCAAGTCTGATTTGAACAACCTCCAGACACTGTCCTCCAGACAGGACATGGACCATATCACATGCATGGCTCTGTATCAAGACATATCATTAGGTATCATTACCATGCTGGTCATATTGAACTCCCAAATGATAAATGACCTCACCCAGAAGTATCATGCAGATGTTAAACACAAAGGTGACTTTCAATCCCTGAGACATTCTGCAAATGACAGTCTGTGGTTATGACCTCTTCCTTCCATCAATACCCATTGCAACCAACAAATCAGGAAGAACCACCATAATATGGTGCCCCTCATTCCCAGCTGGACCATGATTGATGCTAGTGAAAGCTGCTAAGAAATCATGGAGCACAACACATCACCCTCATCTGAGTTCAGCCAAATGTCATTAACAAGCACTCTCCAAATTGTGATTTTTATCTTCCCAGGGACAGCAAGTTCTACCATTCATACAGAAATGCAATGCTATTCTCCACCACATTAATTTTTAGTATGAGTAATTTCACCTTGTCCTACAGAAATGCTCACACTGAGAAGGCTTTTAAGTACAAGGCCGTCATCCTTCTTCCTCCTTCATTATTTTATTTATTGATTTATTAAATTATACCAACCGGCCCAAGGATCTTAATGGATCAAGGTTTCTTGGTTCATAAGCCATAGGAGGAGATGTTATAATAAAAGTGGCTGAAATGCACATAACAGTAGGGTATTCTATGAAGAAGGCTGATCCAGTAAAATACCTTGCATTCTTAGTCAGATCTCAATTACAACAGGCAGGTTCCCCCCCCCCAAAAAAAACCTATTGGAGGAAGCTAGAAAAGTAACAGGAAAGAGACCCCTCCTCCCCAGTTCTGAAGTGTCTGTAAAAGTAACGCTAAATGTAGCAATTCCTCTTAAAATTTTGAAAGATTAAGCATTAGAAAATATTTTCTATCAACCTCAGAGTTTGTAGGAACCCTACCACTGCCAAGATCTTTGAACAATATTATTGCAAAAATGCACTATTCCCAGAGCAGTAAGCTAAAAATAAATTGCATTTAATTATTTAATAGAATTGACTCCTGATGTGAAAAAATCTTGAATTTAGATAAATAAAAACAGGACTGTATACGTTACAAGGCTACATGCAAAATGACACCTTTCCAGTAAGGTTCATATTCTGCACATGCCCAAACCAAACCTGGAACACCAAGTTGGGTAAATTAGTCAAATGTTCATAATTAATTCTAGCTTTGTTTAGCATGGCCCAGGAGAAACCAAGGCCATCATGAAATAACTAAATTCTAAAGAGCTACTTGATCCTCTATAGTTGGCTGAGGTCTGTGCCTTAAGAGCCTAAGCAGAGTCCTCCACTTTCCAAGCCCCTCCCCAACCAGTTCCAACTTTAGCAGACATTTTTTTCAGCAAAACTGCATTGCAACATCAAGCATTTCCAGGAATCAGAAGGACATGGGGCTTCTATAAGGGTTGGGAACTACAAGAATTCCAACAATGGGAATTGGGTAATTAGATAACACACGTTTCAACTTAAAACCCCAATCTTGCTAATCATCCATGATTTCAACTGAAGTGAAACACACAGGAAGCCAAGCTGCAAAAAGAACTAATCAGTTGTCAAATGAGTACAAATGCATTTTGAAATTGATCAATGGTATTGGTTTATTTTGACTTTTTGTCTGCTATAAACATAATTTTCTGGCATTAAAAGCCATAGAGAATTGTTCCGTGAATCATTTCTATTTTTAAGAGAGCCTCCCTTATATTAGAGATTATAACCATTTATCTCAAGACTCGAGATTCATTTTTTTTCATCATCACCGTTAGTTTCAGTAATTAGCAAATTTACTGATTAAAGTATAGGGCTGTTCATCTATAACACAGGGTTGTGAAAACGTTTAAATTATATTTGAGGGGGCCTGTGACCACTGTTTTTCCAATGTCCCATAGAAGAAGGAAACCATAAAATAAATCCTATTCTGAGCTGGAATATTTTGGCTAGGGCTATTTAAGGACTCAGAGCTGCAGGGGGGGGGGGCACTTTTCCACAGAGGCTCATAAGAACTTCCTTCCAGAGGACACAAATACAATCCCTGGAGCCATGGCACTACCCCTACAGATAAATAGTAGGGCTACTTCCCACCACTACCACCCTTATTCTCATGCATTCCTAAGGGGAGAGGCCATTCAGGGAACAATAAAACAGGATCTCTCACCCTTTTCCCTTCCACCCACCCAAAGCTTTTGTAATTCAAAAGGTCACCAGCTGCCTTCATGCACACAACCAGCTAATAAGTCAGATGGGCAGGAAGTACCCCCCTCCCCTCCAATACCGCCTGGTTTCCTTGGGCCACACCCAAGCAAGAAATGGGAACTAGCTGAGGGGCAAAGATTATAAGGGAAACCATTATTAATCAAAGCATGGATTTTTGCTAACTTCCCCCCCCCCACACACACACACACAACACCTTAGATAACCCAATTCCACAACTGAATGGTTTTTCTCACTCTGGGTCAATTTCCCAGCAGCTTTTCTTGCATACAGCTGTATAAAGGCCACATCCTGTTGACTGCTGGACTATTTACTTTTCTTTGAGGGCAATTTGATTGCCTGGAAAGCTCTGAGTTGACAAACAATGGGACCCTCCCAAGCCATTTTCTTCTGAAAATTGATCAAATGCCTTTTAGGAAATGCTCCCTTTGGGGCTTAGGAACAGTCCCACCTTCTTTCCAGGTTCTTTCCTGACTTTTGCCAAACCATGGGGCAGAGAGAAAAATCTGAGAAATTAAGAGAGGAGAGATCAGGATTAGACAGGTTGAAAACCTCTTAAGTGAAATGAGTCTGCAGGAACCTGCACACGGTCCTTCCTTTTTTGGTGGGTCCGGTCTGAAAAATTCTCTCTAGGAGCTGAAGAAGCTTCCTATCGCCCTGACTTCTGCTGCTGGTTTTCTAATAACGGGCGTCATACACTTTGCCCCGAAGCCCGAGTCAGGTGGCGGACGAAGAGGCGCAAAGCCAAGCGAGAGAACAGCCGCGGGCCCTTGGCGTCATCGCTGCTCAAACCACGCCAGAAAGAGCTCTCCCCGTCCCCGTCCCCTCCCCCCCGCCTCTCTCTAGGAGCTGAAGAAGCTTCCTATCGCCCTGACTTCTGCTGCTGGTTTTCTAATAACGGGCGTCATACACTTTGCCCCGAAGCCCGAGTCAGGTGGCGGACGAAGAGGCGCAAAGCCAAGCGAGAGAACAGCCGCGGGCCCTTGGCGTCATCGCTGCTCAAACCACGCCAGAAAGAGCTCTCCCCGTCCCCGTCCCCTCCCCCCCGCC
>QLTV01002279.1:3512676-3524906 GCA_003457575.1 Thermophis baileyi
TGAGAGCTCTTTTCTGCGAGGCATGGTTCACAGCAGACAGTGCTTCTTGAAACCAGTAAACCCAAACCAGTTTTGTGGTTTTAAAGGGCAGGACAGCTGTCAGCGACACATCCAATATCATCACACTGATTGGAGTCAAGGTTGGCTCACTCCTGGCTCCAATTAGCTCTTGGAGAAGTCATTAGGCTAGGGGCTCACATACTTTTTCCTCCCTGCACTGTGAATGTTTACATGTTATGTTCAATTAAACCATGGCAACATCTAATGTTTGTGTAGTATTTTAAGCAGACTGTGTTTTTCTATTGTTGTGACTTAGATGACGTTCAGAGCACATTTTATGACCAATTCATGCAAAACTCCACGTAATCCCAAGGGGTTCACATACTTTTTCTTGCAACTGTATGTGGGGGGGGGAGTCCAGGGCAATATTCTCTCTTGTCCCTGCCCAAGGCCCTGAATTCTAAAATAACATATCTGGCCATTTATTTGATGATCACCTATTTCTACTCAAAAAGTGTTGAACAAAACTAGAGGATCCCAGATCTTCCAAAACAGCTTAGAAAGGTGTTCTTCGGCTAAATCTTTGTAATGGCCAGCACCAAGAATATAAGGGTGCTTTCAACACCAGTTTCATAACATCTGTCAGATGTTTTCTTTCTTTCTCTCTCTCTCTCTCTCTCTCTCTCTCTCTCTCTCTCTCTTTCAGAGAAAGAGAGAGAGAGAACACACACACACACACACACACACACGTGTGTGTGTGTGTGTGTGTGAGTGTGTGTGTGTGTCTTTCCTGAGGGTGTAACTTTAACTGTTGAGGCCATTGAAAAGTTCATGTGGATGTGTAATAGTTGCATATTAGGAAGTCATGTGAATTGCCAAAGCAATATGTTACTCTCTCTCTTATACAACATAAATAGTAATTACCTTGGGGATTTGTATTGCCATTTCAAAGTGAGGAGTTTCCATTCCACACCTAGTAATTATAATGTGTAAGGCACTCTCAGCAGTCTCTCAGGGAAAGTAAGAAAGGTGTGTGTGGGAAAGGAGGTGAACTTCTCTCTCAAACATGAAGATGAATTTATTTAAGTTGCCAATTTGAACTAGTTTTCCTTTTTTTTTAATGTGTCTGGTTAACACACACAGTGATGGGATGTGTCTTCCTATTACACCTGGGTCATCCAGTGAACCCTAAGTCCCCTAGTTTTAAAAGAGGAAATATGTGTGCATCTAATTGTCTCACTGAAGTAAAGATATATTCATGTTTCCTTGGCTAAATTAGCTTAACCCTGATCTGGTGGTTTCCAAATATGTTGAACAACATAGACATTATAAATGATGAATGGAAGCACCAAATTGAAGATTATTGGTTTAGGAAGCCCCCAGATTTCTACTATAAAATATATGTCTTTATTTTTTAAAGCTTATTCTTGAATTTTAGTCTGCTGTTTTCTGCAACCATCTTCCAGATATAATCCTTCATGCCTATGCAAGATGAGATCCAATAATATGCATTTCAGCATTCACAATTTAACTACAGAGATGAATGCCTTCAGCTTGATCCAGCTAGTTATATATTACCGTAATGTTCCAGGTGTAGTACGATAGTTCTGCTCTTAATTCTATGCATATTGGGGTGAAAGTAAATCCAGCTGAATTAAATAAGAGTTCACTATATGAAATCAGTGTCTGAATCATGTCCATTGTCTAGCATTTGAGATCAATTTGTCATTGTTCTTCCTAAAATGTGGTTTTTCAGAATGGGATTCAGTATTCTAGGTGTTGTCTGAGCAATGCAAAATATAAGGAAAGGATGATTTGTCTAGATTTTGACTTTTGCTTATGTAGGCTAAGATTATTTGCTTTTTGCAACAGCATCACCTTGTTGGCTCATGCTCAACAAAGTATCCACCAGGGCCTTTTTTTGCACTTCTCTTTTTTCTGTCCCTGACCAAGAAGGATACCACCATTTTTATCATACAACCAGAAATATATATATATATTCTGGCAGGTATCAATTCATTGGGACCCTGAGACTCATAGATTTGACTTGAGAGCAAATCCTATTTTGAACTCAAAGGCTCATGTGATCCTCTGAACTACAGCCATAATCCATGCAATCTGACCTGCTTTCATTTCTGGGCTGGCCATGTGTTTGCCCTTTGCATATCTCTCAACTCCCAGCAATTGGGTCAATCTTTTTGAAAATCAAATGTTTATCTTAGAGGGCATTCTGAGACTTGTACCCACATGAGTTTGAGTCCCAGTACTAAAACAGGATATCACACCAAGGAAGTAAAAAAAACTATTTTACTAAGTCATGGGAACCATGATTTCAGCTTGACATTTTTTACAATGTAAGGATCAGTGCTCATTAACTAAGGCAGAGGTCTTCAAACTTGGCAACTTTAAGACTTGTGGACTTCATAGCTGGCTGGAGAATTCTGGGAGTTGAAGTCCACAAGTCTTAAAGTTGCCAAGTTTGGGGACCCCTGAACTAAGGAATCCTTTAAAGGATTTGGAAGTTACCACAGCATCCTAATCGCATTAACAGAAGTTCCTAATACTTGAGCATTGGGAAAAGTGACTTTGTTTGCAGCAGAAGGTAGTTCTGCACATTATTACAGTGATGAAATATTGTTTGGAATAGTATTAAAAAGTATAACAGCAGCAGTAACATCAAAGATTTCAAAGCTGTTTTTAAGAAATAAGGCCAGGCAGGAGGAACATTTGGAGTGTTTGAATAGATAAAGTATTTTAATAATATAAATGTTAGAATGAATAGTTTCCTGAGCAATTTCCTTTTCCAATAGATTTTGACTCCACTATGCCATCACAAGGACATTGCCCTTGTGCTGGCTTATCCAAAGGCTGTTTTTTGGGGACTGTCAAGAACCTTGCTTTGAGCAGTTCATGCTGTCTCAAGCCAAGTAAATAGCTAACCAACCATGACCGATCTAAACAAGCTTAGCAGATTTGAGCCTGTTTGTGCTTGGATGAGAATCCCAGGACTGTAGGCTAGGCTGAATAGCTGAAAAATCCTTATGGTTGCCAAGAAAACAATATGAACTCGAATGAAGTCACCAAGAATTGGCTTCATTTGAAAGGGATGTTGCAAACCAAGCAACAAAATCGAACTTGATTAGATGTAAAATACATAAGCAAACACAGAGAAGTGTAAATAGTTAACAAACCCAGAAAAAAGGCAGCCCATTTTCATCTCAACACTTGTCCAGGTAGGTGATAACTCTGTGGAGAGAAGAGAGGGAGGCTATGAGCCCAGTCCAAGTCAGGCATCCTATAGATTTTGTCTTGAATGACTGTCTACAGAATCACATGTTTGAAGCAGGGCTGGGAGGAAAAACCACTGCAAATTCATTGTCTCTTGCAACAGAACCATGGCATGATGAGAATTAAGGAACACCTAGCATTTAGAGACATCAAAGTTTCAGGTTCTGGTGGATCTTTGCAAATGATCAGTTTTGCTTGTGAAGAACAGATCCATCTGTATGGATGAGTCTGAACTCAAGCTGCTATTCCTCTCCTCCATTCTTGAAGCTCTTACCAAGCCTGGCCTTTTTATCTTGGTATCTAATCATGATGACCTATAGAAACCCCAGTTGATTAAATAGGACTGCTTCTTCTTTTTTTAATCTGCTTAACACTGATTTGATGGAGAATCCAGAATGGCATGTTATTTAATATGCCAATTGCAGTAGCTGCTGCCTGTCCAAGTTGCAAGTATTTCCCAAGTGTTTCCTAATATGGTTGGAGATATTGCTATAATTTCTTGGGTAATCTGGAGCTTGGGTGATCAAGAAGAAAAGGCATGAAGCATTAGCCCATAGAGATGATGACTTGCTGAACACTAAAGGAGCAAATCAGGACATCTCTTTACCCTGCCAAACTATATATCATCAATTCTCACAAGATTTGTGAATTCTCACCTATAATCTTGCCAGGCTTAGGAGAGTTCAAATGAGAATGACAAAATCTTGCATGATTTCACAGTCTGCAAAGATTCGGGCCAATTTAATTTTTTTCTCAAATGACACTGCCTATGGCTCGAATCACCTACAGTCTTCTCGGGGACCACCAATACTCTCCAATCCACACAAAAACCATTTTATGCCAACGTCGTTTTTACAGTGGTGTATATTTTATATTTGCCACTAGAAATAATCTAGTAAAAATTCTACAGCAGGCATTTGCATATATAGCCTCTAATAAATCAATAAAATGTTGAAGTGCTACAAATTCTTGATTGATTCTCACCAGAACATGTTTCAAGTATCCTCTTAAATATTCACCAGTTTGCTGCCTCTGACCTTGGGAACGCATTTAAATTATTACCGCCACTATTGACCTTCCATGAATCTCAGTAATTCAATCTCTCCTCACATCAACCCATTCTTAATTTTAACTATTTGTTCCACAAAAACTCATGCTAATACAATCACTTTTAATCAATTCTCCATTAGTTGGGTTGCTGTGGAACTTGCAAATGGATGTGTATGCGACTTAAAACTTCCATCTTGCAAATACTGTACTATAACTCTTACAATGCCTGCAAAACTGAATGCTCACTTCAGACACATTGCATCATGAACTGCACCGTAATCACACATGATTTATTTGTGTTTATACAACTTGGTACCACAGCTGATCAATCTGAAATACGTTTACACATTCCTGAGTAATATTCCCATGACGTCAGCAGAACTCAGTCACAAATTCTTCTGAAAGGATGTCAACCAGAGCTCATGTAATTCTTGGGCAAGCACTTAATAAGAAGTTTGAGAGAAGCCACTCCAGACAGACTCTCAATTGTGTCTTCACCTTAAGTCCCTCAAGAATTTCGATCCAGGAAAAAAAAAATACAGCTTGATACTTCAATGCAGGAAAGACTTTCAAAGGATCATCCACCTCATAAGGCTGTAAAAGCCTGTTAAGTAACAGAAACAGAAAATTAGTTGGTTCCTTTCTTCTCTTCTCCAGAATCCGGCTGGCCATTACAATGGTGGAAGTGGTCTGCAAAAAGCTTGTGGCTGAAGATCCAGGGGGAATTTGAGCAATAGAAAGTGTTGAACTGTCCTATTGGCCCCTCCCTAAATAGTCTTCCTGAGTTTCTCTGTTCTTTATTTGCCCAAAGGGGAAGATTTTAAGTCCTGAAAAGCAATTCTAAAGTACCATTCATTTCCTTTGCTGCAAACCTAAAGGCCTGGCTTTTATCCTCCAGCTGCCAGGAAGGAAATCAAGGAAGGAATCCAGGGGAAATGAATTGTTACTGGCAACAAAGTTATATGATGGAATCTCAATAGATCTCTTGAATTAAAGCAGGAAGATGTATGCAGTTGGGAACTGTCAAACTGACACATCTTCAAGGACTCGGTATTGCAAATTGACACTCTCAGCCTCATCACATTTACTTGGATTCAGGCAACCTTGATTTTAGTACTATTTATTTCCAAGTATTAGAAATACAGTTTCAGTTTTAGTGCCAAGGGATAAATCAAACTCTAGCTGTAAACTTTAGAACTGGTTTAAAATCGAGAGCCATCTTCCTTTTCCCTCGATGCTAATTTTGAAGTGACATCTAATGTGATATTAGCATGCTTGGAGATGGATGTTGGAAAGCCCTGATTTAGTAAAGCTTCATTCTCAAATTAGATAGCATGAATCAGGAGATCATATCACAGCCTTGGCAAACTCTAGTTGCAATGTGAAAAGTAAGATCGGCCTATCTAATGAGGCTGTTGTACTGTAAGGCCATCTAACATATGCTCAGATTCACATATCATTCTTACTCCTTTTTTGGAGGGTGGGTAATCACAGGACCATGCTGAAGAAAATACTAGATTATGAAGTTACGAAATGTGGGAATACGTCTACAGCAATAGGAAATTGTTTAAAATATACCGTAGCAGAGCTTCTTCACATACAGCAATATTAGAAGTATATGTAAAAAATGTGGATGTGATTACCTGCAAGTTTGGGAATCTGTTTATCAAAGGGAAGTAGGTCATGGCTTCCTGTGAGCAGACTTGAGTTTGTTACTTATGTGAAATGGTCTCAAACATCCCAGAGCTTTGGTCCAAGAGCGCAAAATGGTTTTTTAACACCTTGGCATTTGCTCTCACAGGCAAATGCAAAAAGTCAGCTGTTGAATATTCACAGGAATTGTAGACAGTTTACTTGTTCACATGTTATGGGTCATCTGTATAGAGCAAAAAGCAAGGATCGCACGATATGGAAGGAAGCCGTTTTACAGCTGCTTATACTACAGAAAGACATCCTGAATTGGTTTCATTCTGACATTACCTTGCTTCAGAGGTGGATTCCTCCCGGTTCAGACCGGTTCGCCCGAACCGGTAGCTACCTGCTGGTGATGTCACAATGATGTCACGGATCCGGTTCGGTCGGTGCCAGTCTGTGGACGCTGCCATCTTTTTTTAAAAAAAAATTTTAATTTTATTTTTTGAATTTTTTCCGGGTTTTTTTTCTTCTGCACATGCGCAGAAGCCGAGTTTCCGGCACTGCACATGCGTCGCCATCTTGTTTTCGGCTTTTTTTGGGGGGGGAATTTCGCGCACGCGCGCCCATGAGACGCGGCCACACGGCACGGGAGGAAGCGAACCGGCAGCGAGGTAAGTTAGAACCCACCCCTGCCTTGCTTCCCTTCCAGAATTATACAAAAGGGTCCAGATTCTACTAGCTACTTCTGGAAAACAGCCTGTTTTCCCACAAGACATTGAATTGTCTTTTTAAAATAAATTGATATACACTGTTTGAGTTTAGAACTTTTTATTGGAATATGTTTTTGTACACTTTTTCTTAGTTTTGCTCTTTAATTTTCCTTTGTAAAACATGAACAATTAACATTTTTACTCTTATGAGCCTCTTTTAAATTTGCCCCCTTTTCAGATTTAACCTTTATTTTTTCCAAGCAAATATGGTCCCCATATGGTAGTGGTTCATTTGAATGTTCCCCAGCTCAGGAAAAGAGTCACCCTATCAGGGAGTTAGTTGGCATATACATTCAATAAATAAATAAATAAAATTAATGTAATAAATAAATAAATACATAAATGTAACTTCAATTCTTGCCATTGGTATTATTCTGACAACAATTACACCGGTAATACAGTGTTTCGAAATGCAGATGTAGCCTGAAGCAAACACAAGCACACCTAAAGCACCACAGGAAAGGGAAAGGGAGGACAAAGATAACAAGCAGAAGGACTTTGCAAACATCAACCGAAGAAGGAACCTGTTAGTAAGTGTTAAATTCAGGGGAAATGAAACAGATCGTCTCTTTAAAGGATATCTTCCTGCATGGAAAAATATGTGCTCTTCTTGCCAGACTGACCTTCTCCATTAAGAGAAGTAGTCTTTTAGGCAGAAGAGTGTGCAAAACGCAGCAGTAAATGTAATCTTGTGAGCTTGCTCCATTGCAATTAATTTTGTGCAAATTCTGAATTTGCTAAAACCTGGTATGTTAGGTAAGTCATAGTTAGGTGTGTTCACAGACTGTACTACGCTGAAAAGGCTGACTATATTGTGGCTTAATACAATATGTGAATGCAAGTACTACTGCCTGGGCAGAAGGGATATGCTTTGATGTAATAATATTTTTGGGTAGTATTTAAATCATGAGGACTCTTTCTTATAGTTGTGTGATGGTCATGTCTGTACAATTACAGGTAGTCCTTGACTTACAACAGTTCATTTGGTGATCATTTGAAGTTACAAAGGCACCCCAAAAATGACTTATGACCGTTTTTCACACTTACGACCATTGCAGCATCCCCATGGACATATGATCAAAATTCAGATGCTTGGCAACTGAATCATATTTATGATGGTAGCAGTGTCCTGGGGTCATGTGATCACCTTTTGTAATCTTCTGACAAGCAAAGTCAATGTGGAAACCAGATTCACTTAACAATCTTCTTACTAACTTACTAATTTCGGTGATTCACTTAACAAATGTGGCAAGAAAGGTCATAGAATGGGGCAAAACTCAGTTAACAAATGTCTCATTTATCAACAGAAATTTTGGGCTCAATTGTGGTCATAAGTCGAGGACTACCTGTAGTATCTGGGGAAAACAGAAATGATTTTTTTAGATCATTTTGCTTATCCTTTTCCACCTCAAATGCATGAATTACCTAACTAAGTAACTGGTTAATAGACTCATTCCTGACCCTGTCCTTTGCACTCCAAGAGAAGGGCTACCAGATCTGGATTTCAAAAATCCAGAGGACTATTACATGACAGACAGCAAAGAGACAGACTCTGACTCTTCAATGTCATCTAGTGTTTATCAGGATTTGTACAACTCCAATATGGAAGCTTGATCCCAAAGATTTGTTCCAATAACCTGCTCTGCACTTTATCTGCCTGTCTTGTCAACTGCATACACTTACACTCAAAACTTCTCTGAGTCCTTCAGTAGCTCAGGTAAGCTCTTAAAACTCAGATCTCCAAGGAAATTAGTGTTAATTGCATCCCCCCAGGGTGCACTGGTTTAGTAATTGAGGAAGATGTACCTTAATGACATTTGTCTCTGGAAAATAAAGAGGATTTTGGGGAAGGCATTAAGTTAAAAGAGAAGGGGGGGAAGGGAGAATAAAGGTGTGTTTTGCTACTTTTCAGTGTTGGTGTTTAGTTGGCTTTTGCCTTTCCCAAGCAGAGTATGGCTAAGGAAAATCTACATTTATTTATTATATTTATATTTATTTATTATATTTGTATTCCGCCCAACTCCCAAAGGACTCTGGGCGGCTTAACAACAGCAAATAAACATTAAAAAACATCATAAAAAAGAAAACATTATAAAACATCATAAACAATTATAAAACATTAAAACATTAAACATTAAAACAATTTAAAACTCATGCATATCACATCATGGCCGGATCTCGACGATTACAACCGCGAGATCACTGCCTCAAGCCTTACATTGCTTTCATAAGATTTGTGCAAGCTTTTAGAGTGGTAAATTCAGGACCAACAGAGGGAGGCAGGAAGGTCATTCAAACAGCCTCAGATTTGCTAACTTTTTAATTTTTAAAATATCTACGTTATTACTATAATGGGGATGCCTTGGTTTATTTTCATAGGTCATAATTACATAATTATTTTGCAATATAATGGCTGAGGGATCAACTCTCTGGATCTGCTAATATTATGCCATAATTTTATCTTTTATAGGTCTCTGTAAAACTTTACAATAGCAATAGCACTTAGACTTATATACCGCTTCATAGTGCTTTACAGCCCCCTCTAAGGGGTTTGTTATGTGAGAGATAGGACAATTAAAAGAGCCTGGAGCACAGTTTATTCACATGACAGATAGCGAGGGCCGGGTCATCTAAAGTTGGAGGTTTATTTCTAGATTATTGCCATTTTGCAATCTAAACAATGATAAGTCTATGGTACTTAAAAATGTAATCATTTTATAATTGCAGAGGTTGCTAGATATTCCAGTCAACATCATCAAATACAGGATTATTAATTCATTCAGCTTTTTATTGTGCCTTCTAGACACTTGCTAATTTTAAGTTTGTTAGTCTACCTCAGCACCAATTTTCTTAGTGTTTTAACTGAACTAAAAGCAGAAAGTTTCTATCATCTTTCCCTCAAAAGATTGTGTTTGGGACAGATGTTGCTTCCACTGCAAAAGTGTCCTTAATTATAGAAGTATATTTTTCTCCACTTTGATAACAAAAAAGTGATATATTCATAAATAAAATAAATATTGGGGGCTGGATAAACTATGATATTGTCATGCTTTTGTTCTTCTTGCTTTCTAGCCTGAGACAGACTTAAAAAGAGACAGATAAATATTGTTTCAACAGTAAGTCAATCTTTAGTGACCAAAATCTAGGGACACCTTATTCCTCTCTACTCAGCACTGAGTTTACACTTGGAGTAATGTGTACTGTTGTGAGCATCTCATTTCCAGGAGGATATTGAAAGGTTAAGAACAGTCAGAAGAGACAACAAAGATGATACAGGAAGAGCATGAAGGAACCTTTGATAATCTGGAGAAAAGAAGACTGAGGGAAGAAATAATAACATGGTAGACATATCCAGCTGCATAAAAGGAAACTACAGGAAAGAAGGTCATGAATGGACTGGACTGGACTGGACTGGACTGGACTAGAATAGAATAGAATATAACAGAACAGAATACTTTATTGGCCATGTGTGATTGGACATGCAAGGAATTTGTCTCTGGTGCATAAGCTCTCAGTGTACATACAAACAACTGTACAAACAAAACAAAGCAAAAACAAAAGTGTACATACAAAAAACAAGTGTACATTATAAACCAGTATTTCTCAAACTTGGCAATTTGAAGATATGTGGACTTCAACTCCAGAATTCCCAATTCAACCCTGTGATGCCTAATGTTTACACCTGTTTATGTTTCAGGATCAATATCACAAGTGCTAATAAGCTTGTTTCTCAATTCTGCCACTGTGGAATACAGGCAATGATGTATACAACTCAACATTTCTAAAGCAAAATAAAACATGTCTAATTGAAAATTTGCTGTCAATTAGGTAATCCCCCAGGCATAAAATATGGCAGGGAAGTTTTCTGAGAAGTAAATTATTTCTAAGAGCACCTTTTTCTTCATCATGGAATTTCTTCTTAGGGAAACCAAGTCTTCAAGGAAGGCTTTTGCACTTGCGAATTTTCTTTTTAAAAAAAGAAACCACAGAGACTGTTTTATAATTGGCTGCTGTGATACTTTGTGTAAGCATTTGATTTTTAAAAAAATATTTTTAAAAGTATCTTCGCATTTAGAAAAGGAGGTAGAGTTAAAACAATGAAGAAATTAGTGATCATGCATTAACATTAATGTGGCTGAACTTCAGGATTGTTGATACAGCTTTGACAGATACTTTTTTTACAGTTAGGTATTCTAAAAAGAACAAAAGTTCAATCCATGAAGAGAAAGCATGAGCTGGACTTCTCCTGAACCAAACAGCTTTCCCAGTCATAAAATTCATGTATTTTTAAGTGCCTGTCTGAGCTTTTCTTTTAACACCTTTAGGAGAAGAAAGGCAACACACAAAAATAAACAAATCTGAGCACCCATAATAGCCAAAGGACCATAACAATAAACACTTTCAAATTAACACAGGAAATCTTTAATATTTTTTTTTTAGAAAAGCCCCCAGCTAAAATTATTTATTGAGTTAAAAAAAGACTGTAAAATGTCCAGAGGAATGTTTAAAATGTAAGACAATGGTTCTCAATCTTTTTAGGATACTGAGCTCATTCAGATTTTCCAAAGGCTCTTAAAAGTATACCCACAAAATTACAAATACAGCTGATTCTGATGCAGATCCTTGTGTGTATGGGTGTGTGTGTGCGGGGGTGTGTGTGTGACATTGACAAGTGCTTTGTTTTATATCACCCATTTTGACAACTGTTAACAGTCATTTATTCCCATGTTTTCTGTCTTTTTTTGTTTTTAATCAAGAATATCAAAAAGTCTTGTGGCTAACAAATTTATTATGCCATAAACTACTTCAGATATAATTTGTGGGACACAATAGGCAGCACGGCCCAGAGCTCTCCTTTTCGGAATCTGCAACTTGGACAACTGACTTACTTTTTTTCTAGGCAGGTCTAATTTTTTGTTTTTATTTTTTATTTTATTTTTTTTTATTAAAATTTTTATTTTTATTTCCATATAGACATTCACACATTTATCAGTTCATTTCTCTTTTACAACTTTTATACATTCATTAGACATTTTATATAAATTTCTTATACTTATCTTATAACATTATTAAATTCAGGGTTGCTTTTTTTCCATCCCCTCTTCTTTTTACAGCCCCTCCTTTATTTATTTATTTTATTTATTTATTTATTTGTCAAACATGTACAAGATAGCAGGTATAGGTATAATCATAAACATAATCAAAGTGAATACAGATAGATGAAGACAATAGGACAGTAGGACAGGGACGGTAGGCACGCTGGTGCGCTTATGCACGCCCCTTACACACCTCTTAGGAATGGGGTGAGGTCGACAGTAGACAGTCTAAGGTTAAAGTTTTTTGGGTTTGGGGAAGAAACCACAGAGTCAGGTAGTGAATTCCAGGCATTGATCACTCTGTTGCTGAAGTAGTATTTTCTGCAGTCGAGTTTGGAGCGGTTTACATTACATACACTACATATACACATTACATACAATACCTTTAAAA